>CM070834.1:9304957-9517457 GCA_036326025.1 Chrosomus eos
TAATATTAAAGCAACACTATGTAACATTGTTTACCTTAAAATAATGTTTCCAAAATCTTATCAGCTGTTCATCAAGTCGTAACAGGATGAAAGGCACTTCTGCCATCGCCTGATGGGTCTGTGTCACTTTTACTGGCACTATGTAACTTCGGGGTTCGGGTAGGAACCCGACCACAAAAAAGAACTACAAAATTCGACTGCTTTACGTCAAGTGCTACAATAGTTATTATTTCGTTTTTCTTCGTTTCTGATGTCGCAATACATCATCCATTCATGAAATCATGTAACATACTCTACCTTGTCTGTGGACATCGTTCATTGTAAAGCCGGTGCTGGATAAACAGCGAGTGTGCGACGGTAGGCTAGATTATTTAAGGCAGCGGCAATGGACAATTTCGTTTCCAACCAGTAGGGCGACCGAAGAGGAAAAGTTACTTGGTGTTACTTTAAGGTACTGCATAAATTATGCACTGTACCTTTAAAGCACTTCTCCCTACTTTTACCCTTGAGTGTGTCGTCCTGCAGTGGCTCTATAATGAAGAAAGCTTCTACTGTATCTCCATCCTACTTTACAGTCCCTGCGGGTGTCGTGGATGTGTGTGTATGAGTGTAAGTCCTCAATCTCTTCAGTGTATGGTGAATGATTAGCATGCGGTTAAATCCAGCGAGGGGAAGGGCTCGACGTGTGAGGAGAAGCAGGAATGTTAAAAGGGATGATAGATGGATATGTTGGATGTGAAGACGCTGTGTGTGTGTGTGTGTGTGTGTGTGTGCGTGTGTGTGTGTGTGTGTGTGTGTGTGTGTGCGCGCGTTTCGGTTCTGCGGGGGTAGTAAAGCTACGGTGGAAGGTGAACGCCGGTGCAGTCATGCTTTAGCAATGACGTCATAGCAAACAATCACACACAGTTCATTCTCAGTGTCAGAACGCTTACATTAGGAGAGTAAAAGTGCAGCTTTTATCTTTCTTTATGTGAAATACTTGCAAAGATAAGAAGTCTCATGGAAAGATAAGAAGTCACTCTGTGCTGACACACACACACATGTACCCTGAACTATTTCATGATTTCTCTCTGGTGAGTAGTCATGTTAGCGGAAGGAAGTGGTATGACAGGAAGTGATGTCGAACATCCTCATGAGAGGTAGAAGTGTTGCACTGAATTTATGAAAATCTGCCTTAGTTTCACCCATTGTGAAGTTGAAAGAGGCCCTGAATGACTCGCAGTTATTGCAACAGAGGTTTAACTGTCAGACTCTTTGAAGGCTGTATTATAGGTTCAGCATTTCCTCTGTGAGCCACACTGCTAAAGAATGCTGTGCCGAGAAACAATACACCTCTAACAACACATAATGACTGTTTTCGTCTCTTTTTGTAACCGTAAACATGAATCATGTGTAGTCCTTTTGGCACCAATTGATGACATCATCTCCGATACACTGGCACTTTCTAATGACATCAACTGTTTGGAATGCTTCTATCTATCTATCTATCTATCTATCTATCTATCTATCTATCTATCTATCTATCTATCTATCTATCTATCTATCTATCTATCTATCTATCTATCTATCTATCTATCTATCTATCTACGCAAGTTACATAATCAGATTACTTTTTCAACTAACAAATAAAGTAACGCATTACTTTTAAATTTACACCAAAATATCTGTTACTTTTTCAAATAAGTAACGCAAGTTAAATTGTTTTCCCATGTATTGATTGACAGCTCTCCTGTCCCCGTGTTGAGAGAAATCGTAAGTGCAGAGGCGTTGTGTACGGTGTGTGTGTGTGTGTGTGTGTGTGTGTGTGTGAACATGATGGTTATTGTCGTTCGACTAAATGTGAACATACTTTTACTCATCTCACTTGCACAATTCAGTATTCCTCAAAATTAATAAAAAGAGTGAAATGCAAACTCAGAATATTATGCAAACCTGCAAGAATGAAATGTTAAATTAAAATGACACAAATATTTATATACTTTATGTATTTAGACTTACTTTATTAACCAATGTCTTTGCTTTTGACCTTAAACCATACTAATTAGCAAAAAATAAGCAAAGAATAAACATCACATTAAATTATTTTGTTTTTTATTGCTAAATTAAGATTGTGGAACTTGTCCTGCGTCCTTAATTTTTCTTTCTTTCTTCTCCAGGCTTTTTCATTTCACTTTTGGTGTGAAAGGGCCTTTACATTAGCCAAAAATATAACTTTTGTTTGTTGTTTGGTTATTAAAAATCAAACGAGCAAGCCCATCTCAGATGAGAAAAAGTAATGCAAAAGAACTTTCCATTTAAAAGTAACTATAACGCAATTAGTTATTTTTTTAGGGAGTAACCCAATATTGTAATGCATTACGTTTAAAAGTAACTTTCCCAAGACTATTTGTGAATGTATTTTGTGGGTCGTCGTATTAGTTCAAATCTCAGAAACCAAGTATGCTTCAGTTTTGAGAAGCAGTTCTTGTGTAAGAAAACTAGAGCTTTGGAGAGGAGAGTGTTTGCGCCCCCTCCGCCTGGGACGCTCACAAATACATCCATTCAGAGAGGAAGTCAAGTGTGGCTAAACATGTGATTGTTTCAGAGACACACACACACACAAAGAGAGAGAAGCATATTTCAATAACTGGAGCACATTTGAGAGGCTCCCTGCCTGCTGAAACAGAGTAATAGAATGAGCCACGTTACTTACATTTACACACATTTTAGGCAGATCAAATCTATACCATAATAACTTATCTATATCTGACAGCTACATCATCATTTTTCACTTCTGAGTGGTGTTTTCCTGTGCAAAAAACTGTGAAGATAAGTGTTTTGGTTAGTTGCTAGGGTGTTGCTATGCGGTTGCTCAGGTGTTTGGAGTGTTTGTAGCTCAGAGCTGTGGTTGCCAGGATGTTGCTATGCGTTTGCTAAGGTGTTCTGAGTGATTTCTAGCCCAGACCTATGGTTGTCAAGGCGTTGCTATGCAGTTGCTAAAGTGTTCTGTGTGATGATCATAGGGAAGTTAATTGCAATAAAACAAAATATAAATATTAGATGAAAAATGTTGCCATGAACCAAACAAGAAAAGAAAAGCTAGGTCAGATCGTAATCATATCAAAGTAGTAATTGAAAGGCTGTGTACAATGTGAAAGACCTAAATCTCTGTTCTGCTCTGAAACAGGAAATAAAACAAAGAAAAGCATTTATGACATAACCCATAACCTTTACTGCAACCTTTACAGCTTTCACTTCTATGTGCATGTAAATGTGAGAATAAGGCAAGGACGCCACACACACACACACACACACACACACACACACACACACACACACACACACACACACCCCACACCACACACACACACACACACACACACACACACACACACACACACACACACACACACACACTTATCTGTCATAGTCAGATTTGGACACACTGATCGGACGTCTCAGCTGTCCTGCTCGGGTGTGGCTACTGTAATAGCAAAGGCAATCAGCCTGTCGAACATTTTGGGAAGTCATGGACGCTATTAAAGTGGAGACGCTGATAAAAGTCCAGCAGTTACGGGTGAGTTAGGTTGGAGTTGAGTGTGTGTGTGTGTGGTTGTATTTGGAGCGCTATGCTTTGATATGAAGTTATATAGTCATATCAAACAAAGGCACATCGTCTACTGGTTAAACTGACTGATTGAAGCATGGTTATGGCTTATAGTTTAGATTTATAAGAAAAAATAATAAATGTGAGCTTTAGCTAATTGAGATTTAAAGGTCACTAAATCTCTCTCTCTCTCTCTCTCTCTCTCTCTCTCCTCTCTCTCTCTCTCTCTCTCTCTCTCTCTCTCACTCACTCACTCACTCACTCACTCACTCACTCACTCACTCACAAGCAGTTTTTAGCGAAACCGATTCGAAAACAGTATTATTTTTGCAATTCACTTTGTATATTTTTTTATTAAACATACAATAATTTTGTTTATTTACGACTTCAAAAACATTTCTTATTTACAGTGTACATTTTAAAGTGTTTAAATAGTTGTATAATAATAATTATTTTAATATTCTGAACAAGCATAACGTGCTTAAAACTAATTTAAATCAATGTTCTGATGCATAATGTGAATTTAGACTTAATCTCAACATTGTGTACAGTATGAAATATGAATAACTTTTTATTTTGACATGAAAAAACATTGATGAGAAAGTCCCTTTAATAGACATTGGATAGAAAAGCGCATTTCAAAAAACATTGTTAAATCTTTGACAAAGTTGGCACTACAACATCCATAATTAAATATTCAGTGTCCCCTGATAGCCGATGTGGTAGATATCATGCATCAATATAAGTGAAAGTGATTCCTAAGTGGAAGTGTGTTGCAGATAAGCAGGAATGCAGGCATACAGTCAGTGCATACTTGGTGTGTGTTTTCTCTGCTTGTGTGTGTGTGAGCGTGAAATATGAAGAAAGTAGAAAGGTTTGGTGTAGCGATCAAGTTGTTTAACTAGCCACATGCTTGCAGACCAATGAAACTCATGGTCAGACTCGCATGACGATGTGGAGGTTAAATTTGTCCCGTATGGTGGACGTTTGCTTCATCTGGATGTTTAGTTTCCGCTGAGGCCAGACGATTGTTTCTGAAGACGAAAGATAAAAGATTCCATGCTGCTTAACACGACCTGAAAATAGACTGAGAGACTGGGACAGGCCTTCCCCTTCCATTAAAAACACACACCACACACACACACACACACACACACACACACACACACACACACACACACACACACACACACACACACACACACAACACACACACACACACACACACACACACACACACACACACACACACACACACACACACACCACAGCCCAACAAAGACCACCGGCCTTTGAATGACAGACCACATAGACAGACAGACAACAGACAGACAACAGACACAAACACGCACACGCACACGCGCACACACACACACACACACACACACACACACACACACACACACACACACACACACACACACACACACACACACACACTCACACACACACATCACACACTCTGTCCTGCTGCTGGGGTCGCTCTCTGCCCTGTAACTGGAGCCAACATGTTTCCTGCTGCATGTGTGTGAATGTCTTGCGTGTGGTGTGTGTGGGGCATGTGTCTATGGTCACACACAGACAACTTAAAAACAGTCTATTTATGTTTTTTAAATCAGAACAGGAAATGCAAAAGTGGGAAATAATTAAACACGTTCCCATAATGCATTGTGGAGCTGTGGGGTCATGAGGGAAATGTGCACCTGAAGTAGGTCACCTGACCGGAGAAACACACACGCTGTGGTGATGTTTTGCCTTGTATGAAACTATAAAAAAAAAACATGAAAAACCATATGATTTTATTTCTTCAGTGGGACATGAGGGGATTTTTATTTGTATTTATTTGTCTTTTTTTTTTTATTATTATTATTTTTTTTTACAGTTTTTCTTAATTTTAGATTAAGATTTAGTGAATTTATGTGCTGTTGTCATTTATTATTATTATTATTAAAATATCTTTTAATATTTCTATTTAGATACATTTTTATGTTTATATTTTGTTTCATTTCAGCTTTATATCAATTAACAAAACTTTTTAGAATACTTTTAGTTTGTTAGAACAACAGATACAATGAAAGTGAATGGGGACTGGGTCTGTCTGGCTCCATAAATGTCATAAAAACACCATTGAAGTTTTACAAAAGTACTATATATGACTCAAATTTAAATATAATATATGCTGAAGCCAAGCCACATGATAACACACAATAACACGATTTTTTGGTGGAAATCTATTTTGAGATTATGATCAAATATGTATCAAGGCATGTCAAGGAACATTTATATTTAGTTTTTTGTTTTTTGATTAACATAGCTGTCAAACCTAGAATGGCACATTGAGTATATGTTCTACTTTTATATTGTGCTCATGCTGTTTTTCCCCATTTTAAATGTACATTTTTGGAGCTCGGCAGTGCCAGTCCCCATCCATTTTCATAGAATGAAAAAGAGTCATCTATAAAATGTCATCTTTTGTGTTGTTCTATGAAAGAAACAAAAGTCTGCAGGTTTTAAAAGACAAATAGGTTAGTAAATAAATAATGAGGTGATTTTTTGTTGTTGTTGGGAGAACTGTTCCTTTAAATGTGAGTTTCAGCTGTTTTAAATACGGCAATACTGTGAAATAATCCACTACTGCAAAACTATTAATGCTCTTTTGTTTTTGATAACATGTAGTCCAAGGCTAGACATATTTATGCACATATTTGTTTGTGGGACTTTTTGTCAGGAAATTTTAGACTCCCGACTTCCTTAAACATGTAAGTGTGTGTTTGTGTGTGTGTGTGTGTGTGTGTGTGTGTGTGTGTGTGTGTGTGTCATTACAGATGAGACAAATGACCGTATTTGACATCTGAATGCCACATGCCGTCGCAAGGCCTCTAATAAAACCTGGACTGTGTGACTCTTGTAGATAATGTGTGTTTTGCACCTAATGCATGACTGTGTGTTGTTATGCTTCTCTGGAATGTGCATGATTTGTCAGTTTTCAGAGATCTTTTTTTTTATTGTTAATAAATCTTAACATCTGAAATGGGACATTAATGTAAATTCCTAGAGAAATAGCCACATCTGATTTGTGAATGAATTGTTCTTTTGATTTGAATCGTTTCATTGAGTCAGTTGATTCAGTTCTGAATGATTCACAAATCATTCCTTTAAGGTTCTGTTGAGGTCTGGGGAAGTAAATGTTTACTTCTTCCTTAAAAATAGACTTGGTATTCAGCCACCAGAATGTCGATCTTTCCTCTGTGTGTGTGTGTGTGTGTGTGTGTGTGTGTGTGTGTGTGTGTGTGTGTGTGTGTGTGTGTGTGTGTGCGCGCGCAAATACCATTTGCACAACAGATTTTGAAGCACCGTTATCAGCGGTGTGTGCAAGTATCAATTTGGTGTTTCCTTCTTCCTTCGCTGTTGCATAGCAACCCTTGAGGTTGCTAAATAAATATTTGTGTGCGGTGTGAGCTCTGCTCCTAATATATGCAAAGGTGAGAAAATGTACATCACTGTTCGAATCTAGGAAAGTCTCTTAAACTCTACAATCAATGTTTCAAAAAGTGTTTGCTCATGCAAAAAATTAGTTAATATGAAAACTGTGAACTGAGATCAGCATGCAAATTTATAATCAGAACTGTTGCACTCACAAAAAGTACCATGGCATCACCATGTTAAAAAATAAAAGTATAAATTTTGGGATAAGTACGATTTTATTTTAAAGTAATTAATACTTTTATTAGCAAGGACGCCTTAAATTGATCATAAGTGAGAGTCACATTTATATTTTTACAAAATATTTCTATTTCAAATAAATGAATTTTTTCTTCAAAGAATGCTAAAATTAAGGTTTCCACAAAAATATTTAACAACATTGATAATAATCAGAAATGTTTCTAGAGCAGAAAATCATCATATTAAAAATAATTTCTGAAGGATCATGTGACACTGAAGACTGGAGTAATGATGCTGAAAATTCAGCTTTGATCACAGAAATAAATTACATTTTAAAATATATTCAAACAGTTCTTTTAAATTGTAATAATATTTCACAATATTGGTATTTTTAATCAAATAAATGCAGTCTTGGTGAGCAGAAGAAACTTCTTTCAAATACAGGAAAGAATCTTACCTCAAAAGTTTGAATGATAGTGTATAACTTGGGGTATATCAAAGTACCATAGTTTTTACTAGATTTTTGGACGTTTTATGTAAATATAAAAAGGTATATGTAATATATGAATATGTATTGCATTCAGTCCTATGATATATCATGTACCATTGTAGTGCAGTTTTTGTAAGGGTTTTCAGAGTTTGTTTCATTGGCAGCTCTCCCGCTGCTAGCATTACTATATACCTACAGTCTCTCAGATTTGTTCAGGTTGATAACGCAGTGTGATCTTTCTGACAACAACACACATGAATAGTATGTATGAATAGCAGCTTTGTGAGTTGAGAAACTGTGGGAAACTCTGATAAAGCTGCCAGTTCCTCTCATTGACCGTGAACCCACCTGCTTTTTCCCAGACTGCTTTTGATTGGTTCATCATAATGTCAATCACTCTTGTCCTGTTGCTTGGCTGCCAGAATTAAAATAGACTTTCATAAAGTACATTGTGCAACTTTGACACATGACCGCATCATGTTGCATGTAAGTGGCATCCAGTTTTTTTGTCTGGATTTTTTTTTTTAAACATTTTTAAGTACATTTTTAAGCAAACTTTCGGCATTAAATACGGAGTCAAAATATATGCATAAAGTGCATTGCATTATGGGATACAGTATTCCATGCAGTTTGCCTTGTTTACTGCACATTTAAATATCCATGCATGGCTGTGCAATAACCATTCCACTTGGCTATTCAATACGGAATTGCATGCATACTGAACATTTGCATACTGTGCACACTTTACATAGTGTGTACTACAGAAATAGTAAGTAGTATGTTATTTTTTTTAAGGGTTGTCAGTGCACTGAAAATCAAGGTATGGCGTGCGCACGTGCACATTTCCACATTTGACTTTTGTCCATTTTTTTAAGAGAAAAACTTCTCGTTTCTCAGTTCCGTGTTTGTCCTTGTTGTGGACTCAATGACTTCTCCTTTCAGAACTTGCCATTTCTTCTGTCTTGCCGTCCAATCAAAAAGCGTTTCGTTACTTTGGAAACCGCGCCAGTCATGGCCATGGCAACCATGCTTGTTTTGGCAGTGCCAAAAAAACAGCGCTAGTAACAATTTTAGTCACAACTGACACAAAATATGGTATTTAGATTACTGTGCAATCTGAAAAATATGGTAATATTGTTGCACCTCTTTATAAGTTTTGTCCCTGTGGATTTCAATATTCAGAATGATTCTTAGGGGCTTATTCTTGATTTTTTCAGTCAAGGTGGAGTATTTTTTTGTGTCGTTTTGAAAGAGGAAGTGAGAGGCAGAAACAGGAAGTAATTACAAGCACCCATTTCAATGCATTAAACACAAAGAGAAGACAAGAACAAGACAAGAACTAGAACACAAGTGGTTTATGGGCTTTCGGCCTTAAAGTGATGTAGATTTACAGGCAAACTTTGTAAATGTGAGAGAAACTGTTCGTCAACCAAGAAAAATTTACCATGGTAGCCATAGTTTCGGCCAGTGAATCTGTGGTAAAAGTGTTAACCATCATTGTTGTCATCAAAAAAAACGAAATGAAAATGACTTAAAGTTTCAATACGAATGTCACTGTAAAGTTACATTTACCTCAGAAAAGCCATTCAATGACCATAGCATGTTAGTTAGCTAGAAAACATTGAGTATTTTGCTAAATATATGCACTATATTACATATTTATTATATTTGTAATACAAAATATATCATTATTATCATAAAAAACGCATTTTATTAATTTGAGTAGTTAATTTTAACCTTTGTAGTAATACCAGCTAACAGGACTTCCTGTTTGTTTACAGCATTAGTTAGAGTACATAGTTCTAGTAAAATAGTATAGTATATATAGTAACTTTACACTATTGAGTAATTGAGCTTTCTTGGTTGTTTTGGCAACAATTTTACCATGATAAATCATTCTCAGTCCCGTACTCGTCCCAGCGGTGTGTGTGGGGTTAACAGGGTTGCCAGATGTTGGTTATTTGATGAGCGAGTGGATGGATGGAGGTTTATTGATTCGGTTTTGTGAATTCTGCACAATGAAAGACTATTACATTTCCCTTCACTAAAAGCAGCTGAACAATAGATTACCTCACTCTACATGCCTTTCTTCCTTCTGTCTGTCTTAACCCGCTTCCTTCTGTTTTCTCTTGTCATTTTTATGTCATTCTAAATAGTACTTTAGAAAACTCTAAGAAGTAAATAAATAAAAAGCCCAGAAAAAAAAAAAAAAAAAATCTGACCCCAAACTTTTGATTGGTAATGTAAGTGTGTGGATTAGATTTACAAGTAAACTGATAACAACGTTGCAACAAATACAACAAACTGATGCAACAAGCATTCTTCAAAGTTACTTTTTTCAAAATTTTGTTTGTCATAAACATCAGGCAGTTTTGCATATTGCTGGATTGCTGAAAGGAGTAAATAATTTGTAAATGCCCATTTTGTTTCAATTTACAGTTTCGACACATATTCTGTTCAGCAGGATGGAACAGTGCCCTCTCTGGTCTGGATGATTAGTGTTTTTTTTTTTTACAGTGACACCCTTCATTCAGCATTAATAAGGATGCATTGCTGTTCTCTTAATGCATACTTGTTTTTAAATCTGATTACTAGCTATCTATACCCTGAGCGGAAGAGGAGTTTACTTCCCTCCTTCCGTATCTAAGTGCTTGTGATAATCTGAGTACCGTGTGTGTGTGTGTGTGTGTGTGTGTGTGTGTGTGTGTGTGTGTTTGTGTGGTGTGTGTGCGTGTGTGCTGTGTGTCCATCTAATTTTAGTTTTTCACTCTCACCTCTTCAGGTCTGTGAGCTGAATCCTTGGATTACCATCCAACCTTTAATCTTAAAGCATTCCTGCCTAAACTTCAGTCCATGCCACGGTCATTGCTATCAAATGAATGTTTGTGTGTGTGTGTGTGTGTGTTTCAGGTTGTGTGTGTGTGTGTGTGTGTGTGTGTGTGTGTGTGTGTGTGTGTGTGTTTCAGGTTGGAGAGCCGAGAAGGCTTCTCTTCTTACATCACACTGAACATAAGGAATGCACTGAACACCACACTGAACAGATAGCAAGGAGTGTGTGTGAAATGAATGTGAATGATCAATAACAATTTGTTAGTTTGTCATAATGCCAGAGTTTAATTTGAGCCGCAAAATCTGTGTGTATCAATTTAAACTCTTTAATTGACTTTAGGGTCAATTCTGATGTCATGTTGATTTTATTCACTTTTTCCAGCACACGTTCATGGTTTGATTGTGTGCGATCGGTTGCTTATTGCGTGTCCAAAGGGTCATTTTAGTTTTTTTGAAATGTAGTTTTTATGTATATTTTATTTTAAATTAGTATTTTCAATTCAGTTTAGAAGGCCCTCTATCTTTGGTAGATTTAGTTTACTTCTTTTTTATATAGCGTTATACATACAAATACTACATAGGCCTATATTTAGTTTTTTTGTTAGCATTTTAGCCAAAGTTAATGCACTAACTGGTACCATTTTAAAATATTTATTTGGTGTTCAGTTTCCCACAGTGACAGTTTCATTTTCGAATGCAAGTGGGTTGTAAAGGTTTCAAGTTTTACAATACATCAAGTATCTAAATATAAAATAAACATTAGTTTAGGAGTCATGAAGATGTTAGTTTAGTTTATTCAAATGATTATTATTGTTTTTTAAATTTCAGATAAGGAAAATGCTTTAATTTAGTTTTAATTTTAGTTTTCGTTAACAATAACATCACTGGTTTATCGTAATCTTTCATCATTAACTTGCTCCGCCACTGAAACGACTTTCCTTTTCCACTGACATCATCGAGCCCTCTAATGTTTAAACCCCTCCCTTTAAAGAAACACTTTCATCCAATCAATTCTCAAACAAATCCTCATTGAAAATCATGTTTCACTTGGGATTCTGTCACCTGACGGAAGTAAAATGAGTTTCAAACGTTGACTTAAAATGCTTCACCTTGTAATAGTTGAGAACACATGTAGGAAGTTTAAAAGCGCCCGTTTATTTGGCACACGGAGCTGTGTGTGTGTGTGTGTGTGTGTGTGTGTGTGTGTGGGTGTCTGGGTGAGTGTGTATCAGATTTCCGCTGGCACACATACCTCACATAACCAGTATAGTTTTCCCTCTCACTCTCTCACACACACATTCAGGCTTGCTGTGTTTTCCCTGCTAAAGAAACACGTATAAATGTGCACTGTTCTCAAAACAGCTGTTTGTGTGTTTGTAATTCCTGAAGCCTGGGCAACCTCCTATAAAGATGTATTTTCAGAGGATATCAACAGGACAGATACCAGCTCGCCGCACGCTGTCAGAGCAAATCATGAAGTCTAGACGACTCTAGTCTTGCCAAGCCAGACTTTTAAGTGTCAAAGTAAAGTCTGGGCCAGTTTGATGCTTATTCTGGCCAAGAACTGCCTGATTACACACAGGAAGACACTGTCTGTACAACTTATCAACATGTTCAATGACCAACCACTGGAGTTTTTTTTGGGTTTATGTACATTACTGGTCAAAAGTTTGGAATAATTATGATTTTGTTGTTACATGTTTTTGTCTCTTATGCTCACGAAGGCTGCATTTGTTTCATCAAAAATACACTAAAAACTGTAATATTGTAATATATTTTAAAGGGTACCTATCATGGAATTTTGAAAATTACCTTTCATGTAGTGTGTAACATAGATCTAAGTGAACGAAAACATCCTGCAAAGTTTTAAATATGAAAGTTCACCGTATACAAAGTTATTATCTCTCAAAAGTAAGAGTCGACTCTGAGTCGTTGATATGAATCGATAGACGAACGATGCATTTTCTCTAACTTTCGTACGTCACTTGTACAAGTTATTTGAATAAGATACGCCCACTCAGTGCATTAGGAGACAGCAGGGAAAACATCATGTCGACGAGACGCTGCTGTGTTTTGAAGTGCGACGCAAAAGCAAACTTTTTTCATCTGCCCAGTGAGGAGCATTTGAAGACAGTGGCTACAGTTCATAACTATACCACAGAAGTATTATAGCCCGAACTTGTACTGTGTTCGCGTCATTTTGAAAGATTGCTTCACAACCTAAATGCTTAAAGTATGAATTTGCGAGGTGGCATGATACTGAAGAGGGAGGTTCAGTACCGAGTTTATTGGATCAGCTCCTTCTCCGAATCACATCTGTAAGTAGGTGTTGCTTTATGTTTGTATCATGTCTATAATATTTTTGTGTTGTGTAGCACAGGCACAAGCGCAGCTTTAGCAGCTAACTTAGTTTCATGTCAATTGTATTGAAATATGTGAAGTGTTTGTCGTTGTTAATGAGTTGTCACAGGGTTCGAGTGTCACGCATCAGATTGAGCGTGACAGTCACTCATTTCGGTCTTTGTCACGCTCGGCACACTTTGTATTTCTCACGCTGAAAAACTATTGTAATATATTTAATATCCGCGTGCCCAAAACTCACTCACTGTGAACCGGCAGGATCATGCGGTCTCTCCAGTGTTGCCAGGTCCGTATGCCTGCACTGTTTCCGCGGTTGTTGTGTAGGCACCTGGTTGACGCGATTGTTTTATCCCACTGGAACATGATTGTTATTGAGGAAACACCAGCTGCGAACGCTATTTGAATAATTTGGCCGTGATTGGGTTAGTTTGATAGCAATTGGCTGTTTTGTTGTGCAGACCTGGCAACCCTGGTCTCCTGGTGTTGTTCGTCTGGTTTGTTAGCCAATCAGAAATAGCACTGTTGTATCTGGTAACTCTAGCGCAACAACCATGACACCCGTCGGCTGGGTGTCTAACATTTCACCACAATTAGCGTCACGCAAAGGCGGGTTTTGAAAATGACTCGCTAACGTTCATATGGATCGGTGCAAATCAGGTAAAAATAAATGCATATTATAGACACAAAAGTGTTTTTTGTCATTGCATGCTTGTAAAACTGTTTGTTGGGACTCCCAAACAATATTAGGAACATTTTAAATGCCATAATAGGTACCTTTAAAATGTAATTTATTCCTGTGATCAAAGCTGAATTTTCAGCATCATTGCTCCAGTTTTCAGTGTCACATGATCCTACTGAAATTATTCTAATATGCTGATTTGCTGCTCAAGAAACATTTCTGATTATCATCAATGTTGAAAACAGTTGTACTGAGCAATATTTTTGTGCAAACCGTGAGACCGTGACCATTCAAAAGTTTGGGGTAAGAAAAAACAACAACAACAGAAGAAATGAATACTTCTTCAGTAAAGATGCATTATATTGATCAAAGCGGACTGTAAAGACATTTATAATGTTAAGATTTATATTTTAAAAAGTGCTGTTAATGGAACTTTCTATTCATCAAAGAATCCCCCCCCCAAAGCTACACTGTGTGATTTTTACCCCCATCTAGCGGTGAAAAGGTATATGACCATCCAGTGAATATTAGTTTCTGTTCCTCTCAATTCCGATTTCGTTTTTAACTCCTACGGTGGCCAATGTAGTCCAAGATTAGTCCAGTTCGACCTCGTCCACATTCGACACGGTGCCATCGAGTGTTAAAACGCGAAAGGCAAAGCTTGAATTAGCGGGTATGTCCCTCTTTGGCTAATGTACTTTCAAGATGGAGGGGCAACATGGCGACCGACATTAGAACCCCTTACCCGTATGTATTTTCAATGGCATATTATACACTCACGAGAATACTTTATTACTTGAACGAAGTAAATATACATTGAGCACATATATTTTTGAAAGAACTAAGTGTTTTTAGCTAAGAATAAACTAAAAAAGTTACACAGTGTAGCTTTAATAATTATATACACCAATAATATTTGAACACCAAATCAGCATATGGATCTGAAGGGCCAATATTTCACAATTTTACAGTTTGGACTGTAGTTTTTCGATCAGCAGCCTTGTTGAGCATGAGAGACGTTAAAAAAAACGTAATTATTCCAAACTTTTGATTGGTGATGTATAAAATCAGGCCATGGCCCACCGCATCTTCTTAGTTTCATTTCTGCGTTTCACTACCTGTGAAATTCTCAGTTTTAAGATCCTCAGAGATGAAGTTAGAACTCGTCTTATGTAATGTAATAAAAAAGGGAAAATTTGACCGGAGAACAAAATGGATGAAAGCTGTAACTGCAACAGTGCACCTGAACAATGAGTGATGTGTGTTTGAGTTGCACAAATCAGCCTGAGGATTGTGTGTGGATGAAAGTGTATTGGTGATGCAACTTCTCAGTGTTTGTGTGTTTCTTCGAGCGGAGTTCTAGCTGGTAATCGGCTTAATAACAAAAACAGCATCAAGCAAAGTTCACTGCGTCACTTAATCTCCCAGTGCATGATGGGTAATCACACACATTCCACAGTGGATCTGAGCTGAAACTCATTTCTTTCATTCTTGTCAACTTTATTGACGATTTGTTTATCTGTCCGTCATAGAGAAGTGTTATTACTAATCTCTTATTTCTTAGTTTCTCGTAAAATTGTCGCATTTGCGCATTTGGCTCATGATGATGCATGAAGAGCTGTTTGATTTCTTGAACAAACGGCAGTCGGTGGGTTCGCTCCGCTGGTTCCTGGAAGAGCCGGACCCCCCGACCCCTCTTCCTCTCACCCCGTTGCAGGAGTACTTGCAGAGGCTCATGGAGATAAAGATGATCAGCAATGTGAGTAGTCTTAGCGACTGCATCCCTCAGTGACATAGATCTTATATAGATTTATAGTATATAACGAATAAAACGGCTCTTTGCAATACTTGATTTTTTTCTGATTTGTATTGGTCATAACATGCTATCTGCATTGAAAATATATTTTGTAATTTGTAAATATGCTTGATAATGAAATTCTACATATTGTTTTCTTCTTAATTTTAACATTAAGAAAATGTTTTGTATTCCTTTGAATTCCGTAGAATGTATTAAATTCTTTGAAAAAACCATTAAAAATCTCTTAAAACCATTTAAACTAGACTTTCTTAATGTTAGGATATCATACACTTTTGTTTAATGAATTTATGTTAATAAAGTATTATAATGTGAATAAATTATAAGAAGTGTTCCTAAACATTTCTTATTAGGTTCTTTTTAATAGAAGTACTTACTAAAACCATTTAAACACAATAGAGTTTATAATTTTACAATTTGGCTGGAAACAAATGATATTAGCTAATGGAAAGATTTCACTGGCTTGTGAATGTTTCTTTTGCAATAAAATTAACACAGTTTTCCACGAAGCCTTTAATAGACAACAATTAATTGAATATTATTCAGTGAATTTGATTATTGGAGTGATGAGTTTTGTTCTTAGTGAATTTTCATTATAGTTCTCTCAGGCTAGTTATCATGGAGGGTTAGTCCGGTGTCAGCTTGGACACTTGAGTTTCCAGCACACATCAGCAGAGCTTGCAAGTGAGTTTGTGTGGCTGAGATAACACAGGATGAACGTGTGTGTGTGTGTGTGTGTGTGTGTGTGTGTGTGTGTGTGTGTGTGTGTGTGTGTGTGTGTGTGTTGATGTGCATTCTTCCAGTCAAAATGACTCAAATTCCTGCTTTCACTTGTGGGTGGGACTTTCAATGTGACAGACAGATGGGACTCACACCCTAAACCTCTTAATTTTCTTTTTTTGAAAACTGAAGCTGCAAGGAAATGTGTAAAAATTACTTTCATGCTATTCTCTCTTATCTCTCTCAAATACAGTTAGAAGAACCCTTGCAACCACCCAGAACAGCATGGAAAAAGTCTAAAACACTCTATAAGGCACATAATAACATACTAAAAGCAATGTCCACCCAGATTACTCTAGCAACCACATAGCAACGCACTAACAACCACCCAGATCACCACAGCAACCACATAACAACGCCCTGTCAACCACCCAGATCACCACAGCAACCACATAGCAACGTACTAACAACAACCCAGTTCACCCCAGCAACCACATAGCAACAGACTAACCACTCAGATCATCCCAGCAACCACATAGCAATTCCCTATCAACCACCCAGATTACTCCAGCCACCACATAGTAACGCACTAACAACCATTTAGATCGCCCCAGCAACCACATATTAATGCACTAACAACCACTCAGATCACCCCAGCAACCACATAACAACGCCCTGTCAACCACCCAGATCACCACAGCAACCACATAGCAACGTACTAACAACCACCTAGTTCACCCCAGCAACCACATAGCAACACACTAACCACTCAGATCACTCCAGCAACCACATAGTAACGCACTAACAACCATTTAGATCACCCCAGCAACCACATATTAACGCACTAACAACCACTCAGATCACCCCAGCAACCACATAGTAACGCACTAACAACCACCCAGATCACCACAGCAACCACATAGCAACGTACTAACAACCACCCGTTTCACCCCAGCAACCACATAGCAACACACTAACCACTCAGATCACTCCAGCAACCACATAGTAACGCACTAACAACAATTTAGATCACCCCAGCAAACACATATTAACGCACTAACAACCACTCAGATCACCCCAGCAACCACATAGTAACGCACTAACAACCACCCAGATCACCACAGCAACCACATAGCAACGTACTAACAACCACCCAGTTCACCCCAGCAACCACATAGCAACACACTAACCACTCAGATCACTCCAGCAACCACATAGTAACGCACTAACAACCATTTAGATCACCCCAGCAACCACATAGCAACGCACTAACAACCACTCAGATCACCCCAGCAACCACATAGTAACGCACTAACAACCACTCAGATCACCCCAGCAACCACATAGCAACGCACTAACAACCACTCAGATCACCCCAGCAACCGTAAAGAAATGCATTCAGAATGCCCTAGCAACCTTACAACAAAACTACATGGCAACCACATTGCAATGTGCTAATGTACACGCATACACAAAGCGGTAACTTCTGAAGTTTAAAAGCCCACAGTTTTTGGTTGTGTTGAGCGTTTGTGTATGTTTATGAACATCTGAGACCTTCTCTCAGAAGCGGAAAGGGATTTTTGTGTTAGCAGTAGAGATTTATGATGCTAGCAGTGTTTATGCAGCGGTTGTGGTGATGTTCTCTTGGGCGTTTTAAATCAGAGCAGTGTACTTGTAATGATGCACTACTGTGTAGTGAAGACGTTTAAGTTCATGTTGGACGTTTTCATGTCACAAAGACAAATGTTGGTGATAGGACCATCCAAGTGTGTGTGTGTGTGACCCATCTGTGTATCATGACTAAGAGGTTACAGTACCTCTGTTCTGCCTGTTTCTGCAGCACAAAGACCCTGTGTGAAAGACCAATGGATTGGCATTCGCACACACACACACACACACACACACACACACACACACACACACACACACACACACACACACACACACACACACACACACACACACACACACACACACACACACACACACACACACACACACACACACACACACACACACACACACACACACACACAAATATTTCTCCCTGAATGCAAACCGCCTACGAGCTCCAGCCACAATGAACAGAGGCTATTGAACAAAGAGAGAGATGATTCTATTTTCCACAATAAGCATAAACTCAAAACATCTCATGATGATGATGATTATTAAAAACCCCTCCACACACACTAAGTGCACATAATGCACAATAGATATGTTTACATGCGAATCAATCGGAACGAATCCAATCTGATTTCAGATTCTTAAAGTTCTGTTTATACGAACACTAAACATTTAAATCCAAGATATATATTTGTTGACATGCAGTATATATACACAGAGCAAAGGTCTGGTGATAATTATACAGTGAGAATAATTGGTAACGCTTCCTTTTACAGTACAGTACTTACAGTGTACTTACCCAAAAATTACTGGGTAATATAAGGTAAGTACATGAAACAGGGGTAGGTTTAGGGGTAGGTTTAGGGGTAGTACTAGTTATTACCCAGTAATTGTAGTTACTAAAATAAGTACATAGTATTTACATGGGTAACTGGACTGTAAAAGGAAGCGTTAGCGAATAATTGTAGTTTTTGCCTTGATGACATTTCTAAAAAGATTATGCCTATTATTAAATATTTAGTAATTAATTATTCATGTTTTCTTACTAAGACAAGTAAGAAAAAAGACTGAAATATGCTGTTGTTCTTAAGACAATAGCGTGTTTTCCAATTGTTCGGACTAGGAATGCTAACGATTAATCGACAATACATTTTGTAAGGGATAATGTACATTCAGCCGGTTGTTATTGCATAATAAACCCTGACAGGGTGATCAGGATCCTGCATCTGAGATGAAACCGTTTTAAAATCTTACCTGTTTATCTTATAATCCATTATAGTATACAAAACAATTGTTGCAAAATGGCAGCAGCTGCATTTGTGAGCGAGACTACGACACCTGGTTGACAAATAACTGTACACAAAATATTGAGTTTTAATATTAATAACTCTCCAAACGCAAAACGTCCACAAAGAAAAATAGTTCCTAGCAAGCGTACAGCGCTGACTTCAGTTACACGGATGAGCCTGTTATCAGTTTTTACCAGCTGTTATTGGGAAATAATGCTGCCATTACGTGCTATTGGAAATTTTCTACTTCTCATCGCATTAAATTTTTTACTTGAGATTGTTCATGTCCAATTTTATTACTAGGAAACTAGTATTTATGGTAATTCCTATAGCACGTGAAGGCAGCAATCACGGGATTGACCAATCAGAATCAAATATTCCACAGAGCCGTGTAATAATTGTCGATAATAGCTTCATCGAAAAAACATATCGATGGGCGATTAAGCAAGGTCATCATTACACTCTAAAAACTGCTGGGTTGTTTCAACCCAACTTTGGGTCAAATATGGACAAATCCAGCCGTTGGGTTCGATTCTTACATTACATTTTAACCCAACGTTTGGATTTGTCCATATTTGACCCAAAGTTGGGTTAAAACAACCCAGCATTTTTTAGAGTGTAGAGTGTGTAGTTTTGAGGTGTGTGCGGCTCATGCGCAATAACACGTGCAGCTGAAACAGCAAGCAATGGATTAGGTTGGGTTGCCAATTACAAGTGATTTTACTGAACATAAGAACTACTTACTTGTGTAAACGGCGGCACAATAAAAGTTCTTAGAATAAACAAGTAATAAGATCCTGGATGATGAGTGATGATCTTCAGCGCTGTTTCAGATGTGCGCTCCTATTCAAAGCCGCATGGTAAATCAAGACCAGTCAATCTGCAATCAAACCAATCCAAGTGCTTTCCAGCTGTAAAACAGTGTCCAATTGGTCTCTACACATCGTCTCTACCCATTCTACCCACTATACACACCCAAGATCCAGTTTCCATTGGTTGAACTTTCAAATGACGCTGGAAGTCCTATAGCTTTATCCAAGAAGCATGTCATGTCATCTACGCATTGGCTTATGTTGTCCGGCTTGTTCGAGACCACCTGCTCTAAATTAAAGCTGCCGTCGGCAACATTTTTTTGATCATATTCAGAGAATCGACACTATAATCCGACAGAACAACATAATTAAAGGGGTTTTAGAAAAAACACCCGAGGTTCTAACTCCACCTGGAGCGTGTTATTTGTTTTGCAAAAATCCACCGCTCCCGGATCCTCGGGTCCAATCAGCGCAGGGGGGTGTGAGATCTGACTGTCAATCACAGGTCGGGCACACGCCACCCCTCGCGCACGTTACAATCACATGCACACGCCTGAAGTTCGCGCAGTAACGAAGAGTGATGGTGGAAAAGCTCATTTAAAGTATAAATGACGTTAGCAATTGCAATCTATCGGTAGATTAGCCAGGGCAGCATACCTTCAAATACTCCATGGTGTTGATGGATGCTGATGAGACGGGCGTGTTCACAGAAAACCTGGTGCACACGCACTGACGAGCACGAACTCGGTGGGAGGGTATTCGTTGATAGTGGGGGAGGGGCATGAGAGTTGTAAACATTCAAAATTTTGCCTAAATCCACTCAATCTGCCAGACTTGCCGACTGCAGCTTTAACATATGCTATCTACTACATTTTACTAATGTTGGCGAAGCTACAAACCACAGATCACGTTTTCATGTAAAGCACTTGTTAAATGATGGTCATATTCCCTATATTCACTGTAAAGCCAAGCTTCTTAGCTTTAAAACGACACCTTCTTTGTCCTGGTTAAGCAAGTGGCTGTTAAGTAACATGATAGTTTAGTAGCGCCCATGCTTCGGATTTAAGAGATTAACGATTGATTGATTAATTGATTGTTAATTTAAACAACGATCGATTATGGAAATGTATGTATATTGACATCCCAGGATCAGACTCCTGTTGAGCACACCTGTCAATCTTATTGAAACTTCATTTGGATCAAGCTCAGATTGAGGTGTTTACATGAAGGCTTTTCAATCCAATTGAGCCATCGAATGGATTATTTGGTTGCATGTAAACATGGCTAATGTGTTCATGTGACTAACTGGACTAACTTCTCAACATCGAGGTATCATTCATGTCTGTTTGAGCAAAAGGCACTATTAAGATGATCACACTGACCTCATGTGTTAAAGAGCCCATCCGTCACTACACTACTGACACACAGCGCTGCACATCTGCACCTTCTCAAAGCCACTTCCTCTGTCAGCTGTTTTTAGGTCAGCAGGATTCTGCCGAGTGTTATTTTAATGTTCCTCAGAGGCAGAAAACTAAAATAGAACAAATTACTAAGTGCTAATTTAACGTGATATCTGATTCTGACTAAAAAATGTAGCCGAGATAGTGATGTTATAAGGTGCTTGTAATGTCTGCAACGTTCTGACGTGTGCATGCAAAAATGAAAATTATGTCATTGTTAACTATGTTGGTATTGGTGGATGAGTGTCAAACAGCATTTACACATGGTATTCACTTTTTGTTCCCTTGAAGCAGTTTTTCATAGTAATTTGTATGTGTGAATCAACAACTGTATATGAGGGTTTTTTGGGGGGGAATTTTGGGGGAATTGATGAACAAAACCGAGCCCTTGATTTGTGCGCGTGTGTGTGTGTGTGTGTGTGTTTGTTTGGAGTTTTGGAAACTTTGGGTTTGTTGGTAATTAAATCACAAGCTTACATCAGAGACTTCTACATTATTTTGGGTGATTATAGTTCAGTGATGATAAGTGGCTTTCTGCTGCTCCAAGAGTTCGGCAGTGGAACTGCAGGTGTCAGACATTTCCTGTTTCCTAATGAGCAGACTAAGGGTAAATTCATTTTTTTCTTCTTTTTTAACTTGGATACTTTGTATTTAATATATATTTTTTTAATTTAAGTTAATTTATTTTATTACTTCCTAGAAGTGACCATCATATGTAGCCTACTGTTCACTTCATATTTATTTTATATATTTTTTAACTTCCTAGAAGTGACAATTATATGTACCCTTTACTATTTTATTTTCATTTTATTTTTTAGCTTCTTAGAAGTGACCATGATATGTTATGTACCCTTCCATATTTTATTTTTTATCTTAACTTCCTAGAAGTGACCATCTAATGAGCAGGCTTGTGAACGAGGGATTCCTGAAGGGATTCAGTTGCTGTGTTGCATTTAGTATGACCCGAAGTGTAGCGTCCCCAGTGACCCAAGATCTCATCGTCCTGTGTTTACCAAATACACTTATGATATGTCTGTAGACTGACACCTGTTTGTGTTTGACATACACAGCCTCATTCCACACACACACACACACACACACACACACACACACACACACACACACACACACACACACACACACACACACACACACACACACACACACACACACACACACACACACACACACACACACACACACACACACACACACACACACACACACACACACACACACACACACACACACACTTTCTCTGTGTATGTAAATATGTCCACATCTCAATCAAATGATGGCATAGATATTATGTTATGTTCATTAAAACTTTTTATTCTCAAAAGGTAAATAAATATAATAAATGTATTGGGCTTGTGCATACGTTATATTAATACTGACCTGTGATCAGATCACCCTGTTCTTATTAACCATGTTCCACCAGAGACTAAGCAGCAGACTGATCTGAGGTCAGTAGTTTATTTTGGTATCATACATTCAGCTCCAGATGTGTTCAGATTTGCATTCTAGTTCAGTTTAAAATGACATTAAAGTCTCCATCAGTGATATATTCATCTCTCTGTGATGTGTTTAATGAGTGGTGTTCTTCATTAGCATCGTGTTTAATTGGACTGTCACAAAGTCCCAAAGCAGAAGCCTGATGAATCTCGTCCTCGAAGGCTAAATTAAGGCCAGATTTCACAAGGATCGTGAGTGAATCATGTTGAGAGTTTGCTGAGTTCATGGCAGGAGGGTAAATTAAAAACACATTTACTTATTTCAGAAATGTGTTGAGAGAATAACACATGCAAAAATGTACAGTTTCCACCCAGAATACCTTACTGTGGTAATGTCTAACTCAGTATGAGCACTAGTAATAGTGATGGTAGTCAGACTACTGTATTTGCAGACAGGATCTCAGTGTCTGACCAGTGCTCTGCTCTTCTGAGTTTTTGGATTTAATGAGTTCATGAGAGACGAGTGAACTCTAGGATTTCTCTGTGTCCCATCAGAGCACGCAATGCCTATTTATAGTGAGAGAGGAGGCGTGTGTGCATGTGTTTCTGGATGAGGAAATACACGGCGTACAGCTATTCTCATGCTCATGTGCAGCTGTGTGTGTTTTATTTCAGGATGAATTGCAGAATTCTACCATGCACACGAGAATAATTATAATGAACATGTTTTGTTTCTTCCATATATTGAGTATGACCTCATTTTTTGATTCAGAATCCACGATGACATCATCACATTGATTATAAGAGTGCGTGTGTGTTTAATAGTGCAGCTTAAAATGAAAATACTGTCATTTTTTACTAACCTTTCAGGTATGTTCATGCATGAAAGTGTGCTTGTGTGTTTCTTAGTATTGAATATCAGACGTCTTTTAAATTCCTTTCTTTCTCTCCCTCTTTTCTCCGTCTCTGAGTCATTCTCTCCATATTTCCCTCCAGTTGCTCAGTCACCACCTGGCACGGCTTTGATTTTTACACGCGCGCAGCTCAGACGCCTACAGTCGAGTGTGTGTTTGTGTGTGTGTGTGTGTGTGTGTGTGTGTGTGCTAAACCTCTCCCTGATCCCTCGTTTCCATCCAGTAGACTGGTTCACAGCGGATGCAGGTGCTCTGCGATCTGTTCTGTCTCTGTCCTGGGTCAGCTGGCGACCCTTCGTGACCCTCATTAATCCACACCATAACAGACGTACATAATGACTGTGTGTTCCTTCTCCAACTAATGCAGAACTTCACAATGCAAACATTGTGTAAATGTTGGGATCAAACGTTCCATATGATGCTAATAGTATTTTGATAAAAGTTCTCACAATGCATGGACATTTTTTTCTTGGTGCAACATAATTTGAATGTCCGTTAGATTATTTTAAGCTGATAATGAAATGTGCAAATTGGGGCCAATTCATGAAACGAGCAGAACACATTTCTGTGTAAATTGTTTGTTAACACTTTCCCCGCCAGCTTTTAAAAAAAACATTTTTAATTAATTAATTTATTGATTTTATATAAAAGTTGCCAGCCAGCTCAAGCATTTTTGATAATTTTTAAAAATATTCATGGCTCCCAGAATATTTTGTTGAGCACATAAATATCTGAACATATAATATGTAATATTTATACAAAAAACATTTTACTCAAGCTTGATGCATTCGTTTTTTATCAACATATGTTTGATCCGTATGTTTGCGGTTTTAGGAACGTTATGGTATGTTTATGTAACTAAGAAAGTTACATTAATTAACACATTCAAAAACTGAGATTAACATTTGCACAACCCAAGTGGAATGTTTAGAAAACGTTTTAATGCTTAAACATTTTTGTAGCGCTACACCAAATGTTGTGAATCGCCTGTTGTTGACCTATTCCTAATTTGTATGTCGCCTTAAATAGAAAGTTGTGCTAAATACCAGGATGTAAATATGAATGGAAATTTGCCACCAGGAAGTGTGTTGCATCTATCTGGTGCTCTTTGGTCATTGCCAATGTCTGGTCTTGAAATAAGTAGCAGAACTACTGTAAATCTGGTGCTCAGACGCTCATTGGATCAGCTCCAGATGTGCAATACATCTGCTTTATGCTGGTTTGAGGGGGTTAATCTGTGGATAAAGACAGAATCTGGATTATAACTCACCATTATCACACTGGAGCTGGCAGACAACTCTGACTGGTTTGGACTGGAGAATTGTGCGGGTGGACTGACTGACACTGGTTTGAACCGGACGGGCGGTTCTGACTCAGCTCTGACTTTAGGATTTGGTGGAAACTGGCTTGAGCGGAGTGGAGATGGGGGCCACTCCATCATTCAGACAAATGTGGACTAATATATTGTCGACTCAGAGGGTAAACGAATTATGCTAATGCTTTTGTGCTGCATTACTACACCAAATGTCATATTATGTTGTGTTTTAAGAGGAAACATTTTATTTACAATAAGGTCCTATTAGTTTATATCAGTTAATGCAATGAGCAATACATTTGTTACAGTATTTATTAATCTTTGTTATAAAAATACAACTTTTCATTGTTAGTTCAGATACAGATACAACTCTTGTTTTTAATAATGTATTAGCAAATATTGAAACTAACATAAAGAAATGCTTAAGAAGTATTTTATATTGTTAGCTAATGTTAACGAATGGAACCTTATTTTGAAGTGTCTGCAAATGTTTATACTGTAGTTTGTGGTTGTATTTATAGTATTTCTACTTGGTTTGTTGATTAATGGTGGTGTCTAACTGTATCTCTATCAGTGATATCAACCTTAAAAATATCTGCTGTTTCAATCCTTTTTTCACTTTAACATGTATAATTTGACTTTTTATTGTACTTTTTTCATGAATGACTCACTTTTGTTGAAGTCACTTTGGATTGAAGTGTCTGCTAAATAAATAACTGCACATGTAAACTGGATGATGCATTACAAACCCTAACCTTCACTTTTAATATTAAACCAACTGAGCCAAAAATACATTCTTACTATTTTTAGATGTAAAATAACATAAATTAAGAAATTTCCCATGTGGGGACGTCCCCGGTGATGCCAAGTTTTGATGTTTTTTTTTTATTTCTCGAGAATTGCAAAACCTGCCCACATTACCAGCAACATAAAGCATCTTCACTTCTAGGTACATCTTCAAAGAAGTAGTTTGTGGATGGACTAGTTTACACAGCAGGGTCAGCTTTTTCAAATCTTAAATCAGGAATTATTAGGATAAGGAAGTTTCATATAGCCCCACATCTTTAGACTTGCACTTGGGGCCCATCATAGACGTCTTACTTTGCATTGCTGAAAATGTTAGACACCCAGACATCCGTTTATTGCAGAATACGCCGTCTCACTGATCAAAACCACAAGACTATATGCGATCAAACAGTTTGTTGCTCTCTTTAAACCTTCAGCTGCTCTTGTAGTGTGTACTAAAGACTGTGTTGTGTAAGAGGAGGTGATCTGTGTTTAAATGAGGCCGGCTAATCGCATTAGGTCATTTGTATTACCCAGATGCTGAGAGGGGACTTTGGCACTTTGTGTGTTTCTTAGCTATTCTTCCATTGCTAGTTTTAATAGCCTTACTGGAATAGCTCACCAGAAATGAAAATTCAGTCATTAGGGGTATTCGTTGTTATAGGAACTCAGTTACAGGAACCAGGCTGTCCCCTGAGAACTAAATATTCCCATAGGGCCATTTTCCTGGTTGCATTCGCACTGGCAGGGACTCTGAATGAATGAATGAATGATTCAATGAACTCACTCAAAAAATACATTTCTTGTTTCATTACTAGACGAATCAGCAATTCTGTGATCCATTTGAATATTATAACAGATATATATATAACAGAAATACTGATACTGTTTGGTTGAAAAGACAGTTAGTGAAGCTGTTTCATACTTCTACATGAGTCAGCAGTAGCGCGAATGCAGATTTGAATGTTCAGGTGAGATTTTGTCAAATGTTTTTATAGACGCAGCGGAATCATTGTCATTTCAGAATGAGATCACGTGGGTGTTTGAATCGAGGTCGTGATCTTTTAACGATTAATCGTGCAGCTCCAATTTATAATGATCACGAAATAAAAGAAATTCATATGGGTTTGGAACGACATGAGCAAATGACCTGGTTTCTTTTTTGGTGAACTATACCTTTAAATAATCGACTAAATTTCTTATGTGGAGTGCAGAAACCCAAAGCATCACCCACATGTACTTCCTGTGCACACAAACACACTCACACAGGTTTGAGCGCTCATCCTGTCTGCTGGCTGAATGCATGCGGACGGTTTGCACGAACAGGAATTCAACTAGTGTGTTCTTTCACAAGGAGAAAGCGAAATGTTCTTTTGAATCTAACTCTCGTACGGAGGGAGTGTGTGAGTGGAAATCTGGCTGAATTCTTCAGACTTCGAGATGGTTGAAGAGAAAATGGGGGGATGCTGGAGTCAAACGAAGGTGATTGAAGCGTTACTGCAGTCCCACTTTGGTGTTTTATTTAGTGTAGTTTCTGATGATGTGATTTTAGTGTGCTGTGAAAGGGTTTTGAATGGTTCTTAGGTTCGGCAAAGCAATGTTTCGTTGTCAAGACACATTTTGGATGTGTAGGATTCTTAGGTTGCTTCCTTGAGTTCTTTATTTCCTTAAAGGTTCTTCAAATCAGTGGTTTGGTTTCTGGGGTTTCATGAAGTTCGTTGTTCTCAAACAGGCTCTTTTATGACATCAGGCTGTAAAATAAGTTTTTGATTCTAATTGGAACCTTTATTGTCCATCGTGATGTGATTTGAAAAGGATTCTGAAATAGTTTAGTGGGACATTAACATAAAGTCTAAATATTTTGTCAAATTTTACCCAGCATGCATCATGCTCTTAAACTGAGCCTGTCACGTCTCAAAATGTGTGATCAGTTTTAGTTGAGGCGTACACCTCATACCTTCTTAATATATCATCTATAGACGACCACAGCATATTAAGACATGAAGAAAACTTTCAGGCCCATTAACTTAAACACTACTGATGTAATGTCCCACTGCCTCTGATTGTGTTAGATAACATTTTTTAAAATTATTATTATTATTATTTGCATACTCATTTAGTTCAGTTGGACAACGGACGCTATAATTATAAACTGAAAGCGTCTTCTCTGCTCCATACAGCATGAGCTGCAGAATCGCAACACAGAGCAGCGAGAGTCAGATTTCACTGATCACATGACAAGAGTAAAGAGAGATGACTGACAGGATGATGACGCATGATTTAGACATTGACAAATATCTTATTCTTATCTTAAATCTGCGTTCAGTACCACCGCGAAAGTGAAAAGCAAGTGTGTCCCCTCCCCCCCACCCGGTGTTATCAATAATACTGGTGTTGTTGCAAGTTCATTAACCGGTGTGCAAATTTCCTCACCATGACTTCCCTAGCGGTCACACTGCTCTTTTTGTTTTATTGACTTCCATTCATACACACACGGATGCAGGAGATCATGCATAGAAGTTCTCCAAAGCGGCAAAGCCACTTAAAGCAATAGTTCACCCAAAAATTAAAATTCTGTCTTCATTTACTTATCCTCAGGTTGCTCCAAACCTGTGTGATTTTCTTTCTTCTGTTGGACACAAAAGAAGATATTTTGAAGAATGTTGGTAACCAAACAGTTGATTGTAGGAAAAAAATAATACTATGAAAGTCAATGGCTACCGTCAAATATCTGGTCATTAACATTCTTAAATATTTTCTTATTTTAGAATATTATACAGGTTTGCAATGACAACATTGATGACAACATCTTCATTTTTGGGTGAACTATCCCTATTAAAGGCAAGGTTAGCAGGGGATGCATTTTTTTGAATGGATCAATGGAGGGGAGGCTTCACTATGCTGAATAAACTGCTTTTTGTGGGAAAATGGCGTATCATTTAATAAATAGACAGCCCATCGTCTAATCTTCAAGATGTTTGTGTGACGTGTATGATTCAGTTTACAGCACTTAAAGGACAAGTTCGGTATTTTACACTTAAAGCCCTGTTTCAAGATCGTTTCTGATGAAATAGAACGGTTAAGATTAAAATTTGGATACATGCTGCTGTCCCGAAAATTATAGGTTTCTGTGTTCGCAAAAAGATGCTTTCCAACAGGTTTTATTGTAGTTTTACAATAAAACTACGGACAAAAACTACGATAAAACCTGTTGGAAAGCATCTTTTGCAGCGATTTTTGTGTGAGCATATCAGTGAACATCCCTGACCACTCGGTGAGTTTCACGTCTTTGTAAACTAAAGTTTAATGCGTTTTATGAAGGATTGTTGCTGTGCACCTATGCAACCATTGTGTGGAGGTGGGAGGTGGGGAGGTGGGGGGGGGGGGGGGGGGTGGGGAGGGTGTTGTAGTTTGTAGTTGTTATTGGGAACGAACTTTTGTATTGTAGTTTCGAACTTACCCACAACTATGAACGAAATTCAATGATGTCAGGGCTGTAATGTGATTGGTTATCAAGGCACACGGGTCCATGTTTGCCGTTATGCTTTCTCCAGTGGTCGAGTCACGGACCCTCGTATCTCCCAATAAAAAGACCATCTCTGGTGTCGCATTTCTCTGCGTTCGGTGAACTCTGACCTGCGGATTTGCAGACGTGTGGCCAATAGAAGAACAATAAGCCTCGGCTTGACCTCTTGGGTGTCTAGATTGTATATTTTTACTTAAAATGTTGAATTTATGTTTATAAAAAAGATGCCGCGGAGTGTGACGCCATACCATAAGTGATTGCAGCATCCGTAGAAATTTCACAAAGTCTAAGGTTAAGGGTGGGGTCTTCCTGTCCACTTCCTGTTGACCTCAGCAGAACGACGCCTTTGCTTGTGACCCCGTGCACTGGCTGCTGTCATCAAACATGTGTTCTGCCTTTTTAGTGAACCTTTTTTGGTGTGGAACATTTTTTGATTTCAACAACTGATTCAAGGTGTTGAAACATCAGTTTTCACAGTTATTGTGCCGACTTTAACACATTTCTCTCTCTGTCTCTCTCCCTTTCAGGATCAGTTTGATAACCTGGAAAAGCACACACAGTGGGGAATCGACTTTGTGGAAAAATACACCAAATTTGTGAAGGAAAGGTCAGAGATCGAGCTTAACTATGCAAGACAGATCAGGTGAGTATTACATTAACCTCACTGATTAAATAGGTGCACTAAATCATTTTTCAGTTTTTTCCCTAAAGACTTATGTATGTGTGTGTGTGTGTGTGTATATATATATATATAATTTTTTTTTTGTTTTTTTTTTTACCTTAGATATTTGGTTATATTCTTAATGGATATTATACTGATTATACTGTGAAATTCGTAAGAATTAGTCCAACACAGTCAACGCAAATATGAATAGGACATTTATGTAACATTAGTTTACAGTGCAATAATGTTAACAGATACAAACTTTGATTTAAAAAACGTATTATTAAATGCTGTAGATATATTGTTCATTGTTTGATCTTGTTAACAAATTAAACCTTATGGCGCACCTTTAAATAACATTCATAAACGTTACAACATATATCCATGCTTATGTGTGTGTATTTATTTAGCTTTCTAGTAAATATATGCATGTTCCCTGCTGTAAAAGACAGATTATGCCATTTTAAGATGGTTTGCTGGTTTGAGCTGGTTTAATCTGGACTCTCAGCCTTTTTTAACATTGGTAATTAGGTGGAATACTTTTTTGGGGATTAATAGGTCAGAGGTCAAGTCTCATCTAGCCTAGGGCACCAGGATCACACCACATCTTAGGGTTCGGCCACCACCGAAATCCCACTGTAACCCTGCAAAGCGTCTGTCGTGTCCATACAAATGAACACAGGTGCAGCTGCTTGTACTTTATAGTGTATTCCTGTGAAAATAGAGGCCAGACAGCTAAACACACACACACACACACACACACACACACACACACACACACACACACACACACACACACACACACACACACACACACACACACACACACACACACACACACTAATTACAGATGTGATATTGCTGCTGACAGCTCAAGGATACAGGAAGGAAGGGCAAAATTTGTATTTTCTGTGTGTGTGTCTGTGTTTAAATTTGGGAAGAAAATGCAGGTTACCGTGGTAAACAAGGTGTCTGGATGGTTTCCCTCGTTGGTGACCTACATTTACACGGGCCAATCACGCGCCTCGACCCCACCCCCCATTCTAGTGATAGGATTTAAAGCTCACAGATACTGGAGGACACACATCCACACACACTTGACTGTACATCAACCCCCTCCAGATAACAGTGGGAAACCCCTTTAATTCCCAGAGGCAGCAGGGGTTCAGCCGTCACACCACACACAACACACACCACACACACACACACACACACACACACACACACACACACACACACACACACACACACACACACACACACACACCACACACCACACACACACACACACACACTCGCACAGCACACACACACCAGTCTGTTACTGGATGTCATGAACTGCACTTATAACCTCGAATACACTGCGTGATAGAATTGCATTCTGTGTACACATTCCGATTAAATTAACAAATTAATACATTTTAATGTACAAAAAGTACTGTGGCAGTACCTTGGTTCTTTTGATGCACCACATTATTTTTCTGAGTTTCTTATTTATAAAGCAGGGTCTTTAAATTGGGCTGTGATGGCATTTCCATAATGGTTAAACTAAAAAAAATAGTTTTGCCCTTTTTCCCCACCAGGCTATATATTTATGGTAATACCATGGCACTTGTTGTATGGGATACAGCTTATAATTTTGTCTATATACATGCACTAGCACTTATAGGTTTTGACAAACATACATGCATGTACACACACACACACACACAAACAAATATTATAGCGAGCAAACACAAGACACCGTTATCCCAGATATCCCGATCCATACAGAGACTTGTGTGCACGGAGATGGAATTTGCCAAGATAATAGTCAATATTGTGTGTATGTGTGTAGGACAGGAACAAAGTAAATCTCCAGGGAGGGAAATTGAATAATAAAACATAATGTTTGCAGTAGAAATACACAATTGGTAGAAAAATACATTATTATACAATATGAGATAGATAGATAGATAGATAGATATAGATAGATAGATAGATAGATAGATAGAAAGAAAGAGGTAGATAGATAGAAAGATGTAGATAGATAGATAGATAGATAGATAGATAGATAGATAGAAGAAGAAAGAAAGAAAGAAAGAAAGAAAGAGGTAGATAGATAGAAAGAGGTAGACAGATAGATAGATAGATAGATAGAAGAAAGAGGTAGATAGATAGAAAGAGGTAGACAGATAGATAGAGTAGATAGATAGATAGATAGATAGAATGAAAGAAAGAAAGAGGTAGATAGATAGAAAGAGGTAGACAGATAGATAGATAGATAGATATGATAGATAGATAGTAGATAGATAGATAGATAGATAGATAGATAGATAGATAGATAGATAGATAGATAGATGATAGATCGATAGAAAGATAGATTTATATAGGCAGTAATGTCAATTAATTATGGTTGATGTTATTCAGGTCATTCATCACATTGGAAATGTTGTGACAGTTGTGTAGTGTGACAGTTGTGTAGTGTCATGTAGTGTGACAGTGTGTGTAGTGTGACAGTTGTGTAGTGTTATGTAGTGTGACAGTTGTGTAAGTTGTGTAGTGTTATGTAGTGTGACAGTTGTGTAAGTTGTGTGTAGTGTATGTAGTGTGACAGTTGTGTAGTGTCATGTAGTGTGACACAGTGACAGAAGGGCTGATGGGGGGTGAGAGAAGTCTCGCTGTCGGTGTGTGCGTGAGTGTGTGTTTATTTTATAGTGTGTTATTTACCCTTCGGCAAGGTGCAGTATGAACACACACACATGCAAACATGCACCCCCCCCCACACACACACACACCTTCCCTGAGGCACTGATGACGGGCAGACTCTCTGTGTTTATACACGCTGATAATAGAATACAAAGAGAATAACATCTGGCTGTGACGAGAAAGGCTACAAAGAGACAGCGTTTGTGTCACAGTTTCCACTAACAGGCATTGAGCCTCACGTGAGATTCATTGTAAATGCATGTAAAAAGGCATAGACAAAAAGTTCTGTGAAGTTCATATTTTTATTTGTTGATTGGTTGTTAGTACTAATATATTGTTTTCGATTGGTCACATTTCTTAATTGAGCTTTCTGATTGGTCTAAATATTTCAAACTATTCAAATGACTGAGCATAATGCAGAGGATACACTGAATATGTATTTTTATAGTGTGTGAAACAGTATACATGGTATTTATTTCAAACAGTAGTACGCTACTGCACATTTAGATTATGCTGCATGTTTAATTCTGCAATGTATAATTTTTATTTTATTCATATGTATTATTTCTGTTATTTTCTTGGAAATAAAATGCTTATTTAACTTTTGGTTACTTATGGTTAATTTGTGCATTTTAATGAAAATAAAAAGACAGGTTGATCACATTGCATTTTGGGATATGGTAGTGCACACACACAGCATGTTCTGGTTGTATATTGCACATTTAAAAAAGAAAAGTATATGACTATCGTATAATATTCCTGAATGTAGTGCACCTCATAGAAGTACTTGTAGAACTAGTATGAGAAGGATGTTAGTATTTCAAACATATGCAGTCATTTGCTTTTCTTTAATTTTGTGCAGGAACCTGTCCAAGAAATACCAGCCTAAGAAGAAAGAGGAAGACGAGAATAAGTATGTTTAAATTTTTTGGGTATAAATCCAGATGGATCACATGTACCAGATGTCTGAATCAACATTTTACTCAAGATAGATTCATGACTTCTTATCTTGATGATGTCACTTCCTGTCGTAGGTACACTTGGTGCCGTGCGTTTTATTCAACGCTAAACGAGCTGAACGATTACGCCGGCCAGCATGAGGTCATCGCAGAGAACATGACGTCACAGATCATCGCTGACCTCACGCGATACGCACAGGATGTCAAAACAGAGAGGAAGTCGGTGAGTGAAGGATCGCTCAGTCAGAGTCACAGCTGTGAAATCCTGTCTTCTATCCCAGTTTATTAAACAGAGACAACTTGTTAGGATTACTTTCTGAAGGATGTGAATAATCTGGCACCTTCAACTATATAAACATCAACAATATAAACACACACAATGTTCATCCCATTTCTCATGATGGCCCACTTTTTCATCCAGCTTGTTTTTAAGGTTATTAGGTATTTTCCTTGCTGATTAACTGAAACTATTCATACTAAACTATTAATTTCAAAAGTAAATTGTAATAAAATGATCTTTTGGTATAAGCAAAGCCCTTTATCTTTTAATCATCAATTTATACTATAATGATATATATTATAAATATATATTAATGTATATTATATATATATATATTATATTATATATATATTAATATAACTTATGTATATAAGTAATACTAAAATCAAGTGTATATATATATTACACACACACACACACACACACACACACACACACACACACACACCACCACGCCACACACAACAGACACACACCACACACACACACACACACACACACACACACACACAACACACACACACACACACACACTGTGTATGTATATATATATATATATATATATATATATATATATATATATATATATATGACTTAATGATCAAGTAAATTACTTTAATAATTTTTATATATAAATTTGATTTATATAAATGTGTGTATATATATATATTATATATATATATATATATATATATATATATTATAACATAATATAATGTATTTTTATAATTGTTAGAATTTAAAATAAATAAATTTTATGTTGAAAAATTATATACATGCATACTTATACCAGTATATATTGTTAATACATTAGTTATATTATTATTAGTTTAGTGTTTTTTAATATTGATAATTTTATTTATGGACTTTAAAAATGTATTTTTACGAGTATATAAGTTATAACAGGACAGTTTTTCTTCTAAAAGAGACTATTTGTCCAAATTATAGCACACATCTCGCTCTGTCTCCCTCACTTCCTTAAATAGAGCTGCTGTTGTGTGTTTACACTCAAAGTGTCTGGGTTGTGTATATGAATTACTCTCATTTGTGTGTCTGTGTGTGTTTTCATCATTCCACACACACACACACACACACACACACACACACACACACACACACACACACACACACACACACACACACACACACACACACCACACACACACACACACACACACACACACACACACACACACACACACACACACACACACACACACACTCGTGGTGGTGGATTCTATGATTATGTCAGACAAGCTGATAATGACACGAGCAGTGTCAGAACACAACGTTCATCTTTCATTTATCAAATAAGATGAAGGCATTTTAGTATTAACCTGAAGAACGCAGATTTCCCAGCATTCAGCGCTCACACACACACACTGAGCAGGGCTCCATGGTGTCTGTCTGGCCGTTTTCCCAGAATGCTGCTTCTCTCCTGTTTTATAAACCTCTTCTTTCACTCTCTTTAATTGTCCGTCTGTTTTCTATCTCTTTCGTCTACCTCTGTTCATCGGTATATTCTGCCGATTTGAGACACGTGCCATTTTGGATGTGTTTGTGCATTCAGATATATACGTGTATATATGTAAACCTATTATTAATTTTGTAGTTTATGCACTTTGCAATGGAGAATGAATTAAAAACAGTCTTGCTCAGATTTTTCACGCTGTTAATCCAGACAGCATATGGTCTGGTACTGTAAATCTCTATTAAACCCATTGTTGAAGAAGCTGTACACTCAGTGGGCCTGGACCGTGTGTGTTTGAGGCAAGCTCCATCTGTAGGCGCTGCGCAGTAGCTCAGGTTATTATTCTGGGATGAACCTAGGGTGTACTCACACTAGGCACGGTTGCCATGAACCGGGCCCGAGTACGATTGTCCCCCCTCCCCACTCCCCCTCTGGCCTGCACTCACATAGGGTTTCAGCATTCGTGCCGGAGCACGCTTACGTCATTATGGTGCGACGGTTTCGGGATAAACAAGAAGAGCGGCGCTCTCTGAACCAACGCATTTTCATCCTTTGGCGTTATATATATGACATTTCGTCGAAATCTTACGCACATGGCACCCTTTAGCGTCAATATAACGCACTGTTATGGGTAGGTTTAGGTCTGGGGTAGCGTTAGGTTATGACGCCTTGGGATCTGCGTCTCATATTGATGCTAAAGGATGCCATGTGCATCGGCTTTAGAGCGTGTCACCTGTATGACGCCTTGGGATGAGAACGGGCTGCTCTGAACACAATGCTGTTCCGTGCTCCAGCACGGTTAGCGCTCACACTGCATGCGAACCGCGCCCGAGTCCAACTGAACCGTGCTCTGGCCCACCTCTTCCAAGCGGGCCAGGGCCGGCTAATCGAGCCGCGCCCGGGCACGGTTCGGAGCACTCACACTAGTCAAACGAACCGCGCAAACGCACTCGGGCACGGTTCAAACGGCTAGTGTGAGTACACCCTAAGAGGTGCTGCTTCTGTTCCTCTCTGATCCTGATACAGTCACAGCTGAACAAGAGAAGAACGGGAACAAAAGCACTTCATTTTATGACATAGGCCAGACTGGTTTTGCATAGCCAGACTTTGACTAACAGCATTAAGACGTATTCAGGCCAGGAATGCCTTCTTAGACGTGAAGAGACGACTGACTGACATGCTAACTGACTGACGTGCTAACTGACTGACATGCTAACTGACTGACATGCTAACTGACTGACGTGCTAACTGACTGACATGCTAACTGACTGACATGCTAACTGACTGACATGCTAACTGACCAACCTCAGTTTTGTGTCGTTTATGAGCAGGGTTATCTGAAATTGAAACCCGGAAGTTGCAGTGAATTTAGCCAGAGCTCTTAGTTCTTCTTCTGAAATAAATATTAATTTTTTTTATTTTGTGCTTTTAGTTAATTTAATAATTTTTTATTTTGTATTTTTAATTTAATTTTACTTAATTTGTAATTTTGTTTTTAATATACATTTTTAAATATATATATATATATATATATATATATATATATATATATATATATATATATATATATATATATATATATATTAATGTTTTTAATTTAATTTAATTATGATTTTTATTTATTTCATTTAATTTAACTTAATTTTTTTAAAATTTTATTTTATTATCTTATTCTTTTTGAAATAAAAAACTTTTTTGAATGTTTTTTATTTTACTTGATATTTTATTGTATGCATAATAGAAGAGTTATAATGCCAGTGCGTTTGCTATTGTTCAAGATAGATCAGTTGCTTTCTTTTTTTTTTTTTGTTCTGTTTTTGATCCATGGGAAACAAGTCTGCATTTATTTTCAGTGTGTGTGTGTGTGTGTGTGTGTGTGTGTGTGTGTGTGTGTGGTGTGTGTGTGTGTTATGAAGCATAAATTATTCAAATCCTCACTGAAGTAGCACAGTATTGTTCAGTGTAGTCTCTTTCATCTGTTCATCAGGTCATATTTTTCTATCTGTTATTTATTTTCTTTTTCTTCTTGCAGTAAAGCTTGATCTTTTAAATCAGCTAGAGGTCACTTCCTCTCTGAGAACAGGTTGACTTCCTCTGATCGGCTGTGAGTGTAGATTTCCGCTTCTAAGTTGGACTGTAGGATTTTGTGTATGTGAATTGTCACGTTTATCTGTTTATCTGTCAATACAGGTCAAGCACAGTAAGAAATATTGTAAATACCATACTAGAATGCTAAATATACCTTCTTGTGTTTGTGAAAGTGCACTCTGATCGCTATGCTAGACACAACTGGACTCCTTCACTATTGACTGACTGTGGTTTTGTACCCATAATGCTTTCTATAGGGTTTTATTCGCACGCTGCATGCCTGCATTTCTTATTCAGCCAAGATTCTCAGTGATGAATACTGATCACATTCACACTCTTTCATTCCTTCACTTGTTTTCTCGCTGTCATTCTGAAAGTCTCACTGATTCTGGTTCAGTCGCTCAGAGAAACAGCAGCTCATGACACACAGATCCAGACATCTTCCTAAAGTCTTGTGGTCCTCCTCAGTTTCTACAGGGTGGCTTTACTGTGGACTTATGAGATTCAGAAATATGAGTGTTTTAATTCACATGAATTTTTGCAGGATTATTCTAAATAATAATAATAAATAAAAAATAAAATAAATAAAAACATATAAGACTTCAGATGCAGAAGCCTCTAAGTCCGTCTAACTTTTTTCTTTAAAGGAGCATTGCAGAAGTTCAGAAATTTCTGACCGTTACTGACACCAGTGGCCGTTAGAGAAACTGCAGCCAGTCTCATGCTCGTTCTCGGTGCGCACGCTCGAACGCTCGTTGGCCGCACTCGATTTTTTTTTACTTACGAGGAGTTTCCGTGGGTGTCTGGATTGTGCTGGAGGCTGGTCGCTTCTTTCCGTCCACAGAGTCCATTTGAAACATTACTGCTAGCGATTGCCGCTGCTCACTAATGGCTGCCGTACGTATGTAAGCCCAAGTAGACGAGATCGCGCATGACGTCACATTTTGTGAATTTTCGCGCCAATTCGGACCCGACTCCTCCACACACACTTGAGCTACAGGCTGATAGAGGCGACCGTGGTGGACAGTCAAGTGTCATTCTTTCTATTACATTATGGTTGGCTCATAAATGTACAAATGAAAACTCTATCTTAAAGATTTTTTTAATTAAAAAAAGTTACACATAGCCCCTTTAAAATATTTTTTTTTATCAGGCTCCTATGTATAGGTTTCTATCTAAGTAACGACATTTCTGAATGGCCTGAGGCTGGGATTTAGTGAGTTTGAAGTGAAAGTATTTGATGTACTCCACCAGTAAGCTGGTGTGTAGAGTGCGTTCTGGTGCATTATGGGTGCCGTCGCATCATCCAGGTGATGCTGCACACTGCACAGTGGGGATGGTTGAGGAGATTCCCTCTTCTATGTAAAGCACTTTGAGTGCCTAGAAAAGCGTAATGCAATAAATGTAACAAATGTAACAAATTATTATTATTATGTGCGAGAGCATTCAGTCAATATTATTATCTCATTTTTGACATAGGTGGCTTTTAGAGGCTTTTGCATCGGAGATCTTCATACATATATATATATATATTATATATATATATATATATATACACTTATTTTATACTTATTTACTTAATGACATTTTTATTTTTTATTAACCCTTAAAGACATAGACCATTTTTGGAGCACATGACTCGCCTGCCCTTTTCTTTGTTTTTCTAACCCATTATAGCAGTCAGCATCAAGTACCATATATCATTTTAAACAGGAGAACTTGATGTTTCAATCTAGCTCATTTAAATTACCAATTTTACATTTATTTTGTCTTCGAATGGATAAAATTACCAGATTTAAGAAAAATGGCAGCAGATTTTTTGTTTTGTTTTTACTCAGCTCAAACAAATCCTCCTGAAGTTTGGATTTTTTCCTTTAGAAAGTTGTACTTGGATATTCTAGATTTCCAGATGAAATTTTTACTACATGTAACAATCCCTAAGCAAGTTATAGCCATTTATTATAACATTAGTATAGGCGATTTTCAGTGAAAATCTGGTGTTATTTACAATGTAGATGTGTCCAAAAAAGTTCAGGAAGAAAAATAAATAGAAACATTGTAATAGAGCACTGAAGCGAATGTGACTTTATATATATTTATGTAGTTTCAACCGATCTGGGCTTGGGGGTGGGACTAAACATCAACAAACTGCTCGGTTGGCTCAGAGGAACAAATCACATGGGTTTCTTTGACGAATCAATGCTGATCAAAACTTGATGACGCAATCACATTCACGGAGCATTTGAATGTCCAATCGCGATGAATCCCACTACCAAAATAAAGCCGCGAATCTCCTCTTTATGGGACTTTTTAAAGCATACAAATTGGATTAGTGGTTCAAAAGTTATTAAACATTTAAGAACAATAGTTATTTTTATGCTGCCAGCTGCCGTTTAGGTCTTTAAGGGTTAATAAATATTAATAAGTAATACTTATCTAAAAGTTAAATATATAAAAGTTATATATATATATATTATTTATTTTTAACAAATATTTTCAGGAATATTCTAAATAAAATGAATTAAAGTGCTGCTATACAGTATACAGTATAAAATTATTCAGTGATGCTCAAAATTGTAAACATGAACTTTTACTAGGACAGTACTAAATAAAAAATGACATGCATTCTGTATTAATCGGTATTATCCCTCTTATTTTGTTACAAATATTCTCATTTTCACAGATTCTGCAAGGGGCGTGTAAACTTTTGAGCAGGACTATATCAGTCAAGAATACTCTATATTCTAAAACTAACGGATCAGTGTTTTGAAAGTGTCACAGAACCACAAAATGTACAATCTTCAGGAAGTCAGACACCACATGATTTGTAGTCGACTGCACAGAACTGGAAAGTATTTTACATTAAGTCATAGGAACCATATACACTGTGCTATTCAAATACAGTAAAATATTTAACACAAATATTCTGTAGTCCAGTGGTAAAGGAGGGTGTCGTGTGCGATTACACTGATATTAATGCTCCGCTGATTTGTGATGCAGTCTGACTCTGTGTGGTAAACAGGATATTGAGTCTAATCTGACCGTCTGACATTCAGCGCAGGTGTTCGTGTGTTTTACAAACAACATTACACTAGACAAAGTTATTAAAGGGAATTCATTCGAGTTATTGTAGATATTCATTTTACAGGAATTACTAAGGATTGTTATTTTTTTGTAATTAAAATAAAAATATAATTTTATTAATGTCATGTTACATTATTTAGTAGATGCTTTTATCCAAAGTGACAAAAGAGGAATATTTATAGTAAAACAAATGTATATTAATTGATTAAACGTTATATTGAAGAGACATTTTGAAGGATATCTGGTTTATTAATACCTTTTTTGAGCATTTGAGCTTAACTGAGTGTTTGTAGACGTTTAAAGGATAATTCCGGTATTTATGTCTATTTTCTAGTTTGTTTTGGATGAACTAGATTGGTGGACTTTTTGACTGTTTAAGGATCGCCTCTGAGCGCTTCAGAGTGGCTGTCTACGAGCATACTGAAACTTGTCCTTAAAACAACCCTTAACATTAGTTTAGCACAAAACTGTGCAACTCACCGAGTGGTTAGTGGTGTTCGTTGATGATTAAAAACAAATATATCGGCGCAATGTATGCTTTCAATCCGTGTTATTTGCTATAGTAGAACTATTTTTTCAGATACCTCACAACCGCGTATAATCTTCCGCTCAATATTTGAGTCTGAAGCGTTAGCACACTGCCGACCACTTGATGGCGACAACCACTTTGCCGCAGTTGCTCTGCTCACGCTAGCCTTCTGAGAGACGGAGAACCGAGCGAAAAGACTACAACCAAATGTAAACAGACCCCTTTCCGTTTCCGCTTGCGCAGTGATATCAACAAGCACTGAGTCCTTCAACAGAAATCAATGGAATTTAAAAAAATGGCTAATAAAACACGACAGAAACTGTATTTCGCTACGCTACTTGTTTTGGTACATCAACGAACACCACTAACCACTCGGTGAGTTGCACAGTTTTGAAAACGAACGTTAAGGGTTGTTTAAAGCACATGTTTGTGCATGCCCATAGACAGCCACTCTAAAGCGCTCAGAGGCGATTCTAAAAGAGTCAAAAAGTCGAGACAGGACCCATCGTCAAAATTTCTGTGTCCACCACTCTAGTTCATCCAAAACAAACTAAAAAATAGACTCAAAGTGTTAAATACCGGAATTATCCTTTAAGAGGCGGTTGTGTTGATTGCAATATTGAGATGTTCAGTTTTATTTCGGTTTTAGAAAAGAAACATGTGATTGCTCTCCTCACAAATCTAAAAACGCTGTATAATGCAGCCAGGCCAGTAGTTGGCGATGTCACTTTGTAAAGAAACACTACGTGCCTATAGACCGAACACGTAATACACATGAGCATGAAGTCACTTTTTGAAGTCAGTTTTCACAAATTCATGTTTTTGTAGTTTATACTGAGAGGATAATGGATAATCTTTTTCAAAACCTTGCACTTTGAAACCCGTTTTAAAAAGTTTACGTTTTCAGGCTCCCAAAACGCCGTTGTTGTGTAGATGAAAAAGTTTTCTGTGTTTAGTTGAAAGCGGTCTCGTGTAAACGTCCTCTTAGATGTTGAGGACTAGTGCATCTTTGAGCCTACATTCAGTATGAGTAAAATAGTACTGTTAAAATCAAATACTCTCAGATAGACTTTCACTCATTAGTGATTTGTAATTTGTAGTAATTTTCATGTACTTTTACTGAATGGTTTTCAGATACTGTTTACATCTCTGAACATGTTAGTGATTTGGTATGTTGCATGACTATATAAAGTCGTGGTCTTTAAGCTGTCATGTGTTGTTATTAAGCTGATGACTGTTGGCGTCTTCAGCTGATCTCAGACCTGCATGAGAAGCAGGTCTTTATCTGTGTGGCACACTGAGCTCTTTGTGTGAGAGATATTTGAGTGTTGGCCAAGCGAACACTTTCCCTGGAGTGCTGAGGCCAAGAGGAGCCGCTGAGAGAAACACACACACGGCCTCGAGTGTGACGACGCGCACAGGATACACACAGAACACGCCAATATGGCTTCCTGGCTACTCACACACGCACGCACGCACGCACGCACGCACGCACGCACGCACGCACGCACCACACACACACACACACACACACACACACACACACACACACACACATACAGTGTGTAAAAAGACGGTAATAATCTTTTAACAGTGTCTCAAACATTTCTCATCAAATTATCAAACGGGTCTTATTGAACAGTGTTATTTTAGTATTGTTTGTCATATTTTGAATGAGATTTTATTATTATAGTTTCAGTTATGATTTGTTGATTTTATGAATTTTCTTATGTTCTTGTCATTTTTATTAGCTGTTTTTTAAATATTATTTCTAATATAATTTTTTTACTGTTTGGTTTTTATATTAATTTCAGTTTTAGTCATTTTAGTACTTCAGTGTACAACTTAATTTTCACGTTTTTTTAAGTTTAAACTTTATATTTTATTTCAGCTTAATTTCAACTGACAAACATATTTTAATACTTTAGTTTTAGTTAACAAGACTTTTTTATAGCTTTTTCTTTGTCAACTACTCACTCGAATAATATTTATTTCTCTTCAGGAATTTTAGGGAAATATCTGAGACAAAGCTGATACAGAACTGAATCATAATTGAGAACTTCTCAAGCTCCTGAACAATGAAAGTGCAATTTGTGTGCATTATCATTATCTTGTGGGAATGTTTTTGTGCTTTTATGTGCATTATACTCTTAATAAATCATGATGAACAAGTGATACATTTTCCACATCTTTCTCTCTCACAGCATTTCCATGATGGACGGAAGGCACAGCAACAGGTCGAAGCCAGTTGGAAACAGCTGGAGTCGGTGAGTTCAACAAAATCAATAATGAATCAATATTCCTGACTTATAAAGAAAACATAGTAATACCACGGCACTTTGATAAACAATGGTCTCCAAAAGTCTTGGATTATTAGTGAAAAGGCTATTGTTTTGCATTATTCAATACAAAATAACGTATTAAAATGTTAAAAAAGTTATATATATATATTGTTTTTTATTATTATTAATCTTTTAAAAATTAAAATATTATAATATTAATATTGTATTTATTTATTTATTTTTGTATTTAATTAAACTAAACTAAAATAAAGTTGTATACCATGCTATTATAATACTAATGTTGTATTTATTCTTGTAATTTTTTTATTTGATTAAACTAGCATTATTTAATACTGTATTTAAATGCAAATTAAATTATTAAAATATAATTAAATTAATTTATAAATTAAAATATATGATTAAGATTGTATTTATTTAATTTATTTAATTTAGCATTTTTCAATACAACATTAAATTAATGATTTTACTAAAAATTAAATTATAAAATTAAAATGACATGAAATTTTAAAATTATAATATTAATATTGTATTTAGTTTTGTATTTTTTATTTAATTAAACGTAAGCTGTATACCATGCTACTGAATGATTTCCATGTTCACATATCTTGCTGTACTTCAAAGTATATCATATCAGTGTTATATGACTACCTATGATATGCTATAGTATTACCAAAAAAGATAACCATGGTAATTTTTTGTTAGCGAAGTGATCTGAACTTGGGTGTCAGACTCTGTCCACTAGATTGTGTGTGTGTGTGTGTGTGTGTGTGTGTGTGTGTGTGTGTGTGTGTGTGTGTGTGTGTGTGTGTGTGTGTGTGTGTGTGTGTGTGTGTGTGTGTGTGTGTGTGTGTGTGTGAACCAGACAGGATATATCACATCTTCAGTCCTCTGAACGCCCACTGTCTGCAGAGTGTGTGGCGTTTGAGATGGATTGTGTTGTTGTTAGCCGTCTTCTGGCTGTGTTTGTTGATTCAGTGTGTGTGAGAGAGAAGAGAGCACTGCCTGTGTGTGTCAGTGTGTAAGAATGATCTCATTGTGTGTGTTTGCGTGATCGGGTGATTCAATGGTCAGTGTGGACACAAATGTTGATTGTCCCTTCAAATAAATGAGTGCAAGAGAGAGATGAAGGATAAACAATGTGATTTCGGATGATGGTTTATTGTACGGCAGAACTTACACACACACACACACACACACACACACACACACACACACACACACACACACACACACACACACACACACACACACACACACACACACACACACACACACACACACACACACACACACACACACACACACACACACACACATATATATATTTGGTGAGTTACATGTGTGAGTGTGCTAATTAAGATGTGAATGTTCACCATCAGAACATCTGTACATTCATCTAGATCTATTAATTTTTTAACACGTGTGTGTGTGTGTGTGTGTGTGTGTGTGTGTGTGTGTGTGTGTGTGTGTGTGTGTGTGTGTGTGTGTGTGTGTGTGTGTGTGTGTGGGGTTTAGTGTAAGCGAAAGTTTGAGCGGGATTGTAAAGAAGCAGATCGAGCCCAGCAGTACTTTGAGAGGATGGACGCAGACATCAACGTGACGAAAGCAGACGTGGAGAAGGTAAGACCGGCTGTGTGTGTGTGTGTGTGTGTTTGCAGACCTCATCAAATATAATTATGTAGAAACCACCCAAAAAAGTATCATACCCAAATTCCTAGTGAAGATCTACACCAGCCAAAATCCAGAAAAGAAATCCACCAATCAGTGAAGTCATTATTTCCATGATATCTATCTATCTATCTATCTATCTATCTATCTATCTATCTATCTATCTATCTATCTATCTATCTATCTATCTATCTATCTATCTATCTATCTATCTATCTATCTATCTATCTATCTATCTATCTATCTATCTATCTATCTAGATCTGTAATTCATCTGATCATGATGTCATTGATGTCATCACCTCTCTTTGTGTTATTTGATATATACAAAATGAATAAGTGATATATCTCCAGTGATTCACATGTGTCTGTTTTCCCTTCACTTCATCTTAACACATCCCTCGCTGTCTCACACTGCTGTCGTGGCGTTGTGTGGAAACTCGACCGTGTGTGTGTGTGTGTGTGTGTATGGGACTGTGGAGTCTCACAGGACAGGCAACATCGCCTACTCTTTCGATGAGCCTTGCTCATTTTTAATCTTTCTTTGTTCCAGAGCGTGTGCTCGACAGATGTCTGTATGACAGCTTGTATAGAACAAAGAGATATTATTTCCAAAGTATTCAGATGTGGAAAAGAGTTCCTGCTTCCAGAAGTCCAGAATCTAGTGTGTTATTGTCATTTAACGGTCAGATACTCAGAAAGTCGAGGTCTTTTACGTAGCAATGGTGTGAGTTTCCGAAAAGTCAAATGCATGTCACAGATCTGTTAAATCTGTTAAAGACACCTATTATGCTTTTTTACATTTTCACCTTTTTTAGTGTGTAATGTTGCGGTTTGAGCATGAAAAAGGTCTGAAAAGTCCCTCCAGCGGGAGTTATTCTCTATATCAGTGTCAGTGTTTCTAAACTCCCTGAAACGCCTCCATTGTAGTCTTGAGTTTTCTTCCTGGAACGAACACAATATTCCTCATTTATATAATAATTGATTTTCCACACAAGGCATATGCAGAATAAAGGGGCGGGGCCTGTTTGAGTCAGTTAGTAGTGTGTTAAAAGTCAAGGTTATGGTAAGGGGAGTGACATTCCTTAAACACACTTAAAGTGGTAGACCAATCACAACACACTGATCCAGCCGACCAATCAGAGCACAGTGTGCTTTTCAGAAGGAGGGGCTTCATAGAGTCAGGAACTAAACAGAGCGTTACTGACAGACTGGGAAGAGAGGAGCTGCAACAATTACTTCTTTTTTTTTTACATTCTAGCATGAAAACCTATTCCAGTCATTCCCAAAAATAAATTAAGAATCTGTAAAGGGCATAATAGTTCCTCTTTAATGTAGACACAGATGTGTCAGTGTCAGTGAAGGTACATCAGCTGTATTGGGCCAATCAGAGAGTGGCTGCATTCAGCATAGTATATTACCTTACTACTCGTGCCTTTTCTGCAATTTACTGTGTACTGTATTTGAATTGTGCATTAATGCAATAGCTGGATAAGCTTTCATATATACAGAGAACTGCATCCCACAATGCAATGCATGCGGTTTAACTTTATCTTCCATTTACCCTGAGACTCATAAACCGGAAGAAATATCAACCACAATTTTGATCTCTTTTATGACTCATTTATAGATTTTTGCCAAAAGTTAAGACTTCACTCACTGAATTAAACATGCAACACAATGAGGTCGTATGACATAAACGTGGCATATACTGCATTTTGATAGTTACTATATGATAGATAGATACAGTATATGCTTGTATTTCATTCTGAATGCAGCCAGTGTGTTTGTGTGTTCAAGGGTCGTAGGGTTTTGATGCATCTTGTTTGGCTTTGATGTGTTGTCGAGCGGTTTGTTTTGGATATGTCGCTGTCATGATACGGTGTAGATTTAAGCACTAACTCATTAGTAGTCTAAGCTAACTAATGTATATATTTGTTTTTTTTTAAATCATGCCATAAAGCGATGTTACCTTAAGGTAGGTGCACCGTGGCAGGTCTGTGTGTGTGCGTGTGTGTGTCTGTGTGTCAGGACACTGTTGCTTCCAGTCCAGCCATGGCCACGCCCACACGACACACCTGCTGAACGGCCACCCAATCACAGGCTTGATTAAAGTTTGTCTGCGCTGCTACCCCACCAGTCACATCGCTCAGGCATGAATATTTAAACATGTAAATCTCAAAGCTTTCAGTTCTGCTGGCCCATATATAAATGTCAGCTCACCATATTACAGTTTATTAGGATGTTTGTGCGTGTTTAGGAATCATCAGTGTCTGGTCGTCTTGCAATTTGTCCTAAAAAATATTTAAAATGTTTTTATTTTATTTAATATAATACCATATAATATAACAATATAAAAAACAATGCTGTATATTCACCATTCGTTTTAAATTTTATTAAAACTTTTTAAAAAACATTTATATATATATTATTAATAAATATATACACATTATTTATTTTAATTTATATATATTTGTATATGCATTATATATTTTAGATTAATATATATATATTTATATATATATATATTTAATTTGTCATATCACTCAGTGCTTGTGCATTGCAATATTTTCTTAAGTATAAGAATATTCAAATGTAAGAATATTGCATTCAAATAATATGTATTTATTTTATAACAATAATAATAATATTATTGAATAATAATTGAATAATATCAAAATAAGATATAATAAATGTAATATAAATTGTAATATATTATATCATGTTTAATATATTTATACAATATATATTATATATGATATAAATATTTTAATGCAATATTCTTACATTTGAATATTCTTATATTTAATAAAATATTGCAATGCACTGAGTGATATGACAACTTAAATATATTATTATTTATTAAATATTAATAAAAATATAATAATCTTAAATCTAAAAATATATAATGCATATACAAATATATATTAAATAAATAATATGTATATATATTTATTAATAATATATATACATGTTTTGTGATATGAGTGATCACAGTTTTTTCAAAATTTCCAGCGAGAGCAAAAGTAATGTTTAGGGTATATTTTCTGAACTTCCTCGTCTGCTGTTGATGAGCTGGTGGAGTCGGAGTGTTGCCATGGCAACACTGAACCTCAGGTTAACCAGTGTGATTTCCTAGAATCGGATCAGGATGTGGTTAACATGACACTGCTTTCTCTGTATCGTTCTCTCGCTTAAATCATGTGCATTAAAATGCATTTGTACGCTTTAGAGTTGCTTTTTTCCCCAGCAGACAAACTGATGATTTTTTTTCAACCCACAAGAGCTCTTGAGCAGTGGGTGTTTATATAGTCTAGTTTTTATTTTAGCTTTTCATTTGTACATCATACATAGCTGTTTTTTGACACATAGGTGTGAGCTAGTTATAAATACGTATATGTAAATGAGGCTAAAGGTGATGAGACTCTGATGTGTGAGTCATGTGGGAGTGAGGAACCATTTTTATATGCATTTTGAGGTTCCATATGTGCATATATATGTATGTGTGTGAGTTTAGGGGAAGTCATTGAGAATTGCGTGTAGTCTTTTTGTTAATTTCTGCGGCATCACACTGGTTAGCCCCGCCCACCGTGAAATCTCATTGGTCAAAAATCTCATTCCGCATATCTCTATATTAAACATCAGGTATGTTATGATAATTAGAATCTAATTGGTTATGACTTAAGATAACCCTATGAATGGATTAGTTTTAATGAGAATGTTTTGTCACAAAGACGTAGGAAAACGCAAAGTTTTTTTTTTTTTTTTTGTAAATTGCGTTCTAAATGGACTTTTTTTTTGTAAATTGCGTCCTAAATGGACTTTTTTTTGTGAATTGCGTCCCCACTATACACTATGGACTCACCCGTGTAGTGTATGAACTTTATAATGTTATTCTGCATTGAACATCGGAGTCTGAAGCCCCTCCCCCTCTGCTACATCATTAAAGCTGCGATAGTTATGTTTCCAACATTCCATCCTTTTTTTTTTCCCGGTTATTTTTTCCGGATATTTAAACTGTACTTATTCTATGTGGAGTTTTTTAGTGTGAACACACTACTCGCACTATTTATACAAAACGGCATAGAATAGTGCATAAGCACGCAAATTGGGACGCAGCTTATGTGTTTAAGTTTATGTGGCTTTTAGGGGTATAAGTACTATATATTTTAATAATATTGCAATGCATAATCAATTATATTTGATTCTGTTTCTCTCTCAGGCACGGCAGCAGGCTCAGATGAGACACCAGATGGCTACTGACAGCAAGAATGAATATTCCTCATACCTGCAGAAGTTTAACCAGGAACAGAACGAACATTATTACACCATCATCCCTAATATTTTCCAGGTGCGCACACTCACGCACATAGAAACATCCACTGAGAATGAATTCTGCTGATATTGTTGTTTATTTGCATGCACTGGCTGCATTGTTTTTGAATTCACTGAATTATGCAAATTAGTTAATAGGGTAAACATGCCCTGAAATGCTGAATGCAATTTGCATGGTGCAATTCTTGATTTTGTAGCTCTCTACTCAGAAATACACACAGTAACTCTTTACCTCTGTGTGTGTGTGTGTGTGTTGTGAGCAGAAGATCCAGGCGATGGAGGAGAAGAGGATAGAGCGAATGGGCGAGTCGCTGAAAACGTTTGCCGAGGTCGACCGACAGATTCTGCCCATCATCGGGAAATGCCTGGATGGAATGACACAAGTGGCCGAGTCCATTGAACCCAAGAATGTTAGTAACATACTCATACAGCCTTATTCTTGACCGGGTCTAGCGCCTCCTTCTGTCTGAAACACCCCTTGCAAGTGCTGCCGCCTGTTGTACAGTTTTAATATAGTTGTACAGTTGTAAGTCCATCCTTTTTCCATCTAAATTTGTGCATTTAACTTATATGCAAAATTGGAATATAGGATAAAACATCAGTGTTTCCCTGTGTTCAGGAAAACACAATCGTCACTTCCTTTGATATTGGCACAACATATCGGTAATAAAAATGGAAGTTTCTGCAAGCAATTGTGGCTCTTCTTTTCGTACATCATAAATTAATTTCTCCTCAAAACACACCTCAAAAACAAACTCCTCAAAATGCTGTAATGTAATCTTGCATTCGAATGCCTGGTGTTTGAGAACACAATTTTGCGAGAAGCAATTGTGATGCGATTGTTCCACTGGTTAGTCCAGTTATCCGATCACATCCTCCGTTGAGGCAAAGTCACAGAGTTTTTCTGTTGTACATTGAGGGTTTAATTTAGTAAATACTTTCATCGTATATTATCAGCATGTCTTCTTATCGTCTTGTTAGATCTTAGCTCTGCTTTTGACCTGGCCGATCACAATATTTTAATTTCTCGTCTCGAAGCGTGCATGGGTTTTCGGGGTAAGGTGCTACAATGGTTCCACTCATACTTATCTAGTAGGACTTACTCTGTCCGTATTGGGCAACAGCGTTCTTCCGAAATGAAACTGGGGTCCGGCGTTCCTCAGGGTTCTATTCTTGGCCCGGAACTGTTTAATCTATACATGCTCCCCTTGCGTTCTATTTTATCACGACATGGGGTTTCTTTCCATCTTTATGCCGATGACACCCAAATTTACTTGCCTTTGAAGCGTGATGACAAGCTTGCTTTAAAACCAATATTGGACTGTCTGGATGAACTGAAACTCTGGCTTTCTAGTAACTTCTTGAGTCTCAATGAGAGCAAAACAGAAATTATCTTGTTTGGCCCCAATGATCGTAGTACTCATGACTTTGATCTACAAACGTTGTTACCATATAGCACTACCTGTGTTTGGAACTTGGGGGTCTGGTTTGACAACAACCTTAAATTTGTTAAGCAGATAAGTGCTGTGGTTAAGTACTGTTTCTTTCACCTCCGTCTTTTAGCCAAGTTTAAGCCCTTCTTGTCTGTTAAGCACTTCGAGATTGCCATACATCCATTCGTAACATCCAGATTGGACTATTGTAATTCTCTATATATTGGTGCCTCTCAGAAATGCATCACTCGCTTACAATTAGTCCAAAATGCTGCAGCACGCCTTCTCAAAGGGAAGCGTAAATTTCAACACATCACACCAGTCCTGATATCGCTTCACTGGCTACAATTCAGAATTGATTTTAAAGTTCTCTTATTTGTTTTTAAGTCATTGCAGAACCAGTCTCCACAGTACCTATCTGAATTACTTCACCCAATCACACAGTCAAGATCACTCAGATCGGAAGACTCTAACCTACTATCTATCCCTCGAACCAGACTAAAAAATAGCGCTTTTGCAGCTTTCGGACCTAGGCTATGGAATAGCTTACCGGCTCATATCAGATCTGCCCGAACCTTGTCAATTTTTAAATCTTCTCTCAAAACTTATTTCTTTTCAATAGCTTTTAATATACCGTGATGTGTGTGTCTTTGTATTGTACTTGTATTGTATATCTTTTTGCCTTGTTAAGCACTTTGGTCAACGCCAGTTGTTTTTAAATGTGCTATACAAATAAAATTGTATTGTATTGTATTATCGGATACATTTTTTTTTATCTGGCCCAATTGAGCACATGTTGGAATTTCCATCCAGCGTTTTTTTATGCAATGTCTCAAAATTTGCATAAAAATAGGTGGATGGCAACAGTTTATGTTGTATAACTATTACAATTTCATTCTCTCTCTTCCTCTGCATATGATACTGCAAATGGCCGTTATGGAATATAGCTATATTCTCCAGAAAAGACCTAAATCTGACAAAACCTCAAAATAAATTTTTTTGGAAAAGGTTTATTTTATAGCAATACTAATTAGCAATATAAACCAATGTGAAGTCCCCATTCAGAGACTCTGTGCTCTCTCTTTCCCCGGCAGGACTCCTCTCAGGTCATAGAGTCGTATAAGTCGGGTTCGAGCCTCCTGGGGATGTGGAGTTTGAAGACTACGGTCAGGCGATGAAGAGGACGGTGTCTGAGACCAGCCTCAATAACTCGCGCTCGGACAACAAAGCCGAGCGTTCCAGCAAGGGCAAAAGCAAAACTCTATGGCCTTTCATTAAGAAAAACAAGGTAACGCACACAGTCACTGCATTTGCTCGCAGTTACTTCGATTTGACCGAAAAACTACATTTGAATCAATATGAACGCAAAAATAGAGACAGACTGATCTGAAAGCTCATAAGAAAGATTGTTTCATGTGTTCATGTGAGTTTTGTTTTAGTTTGTGCTGGTTATTTTGATTTGTGTAGGTTGTTTGTGTTTGTCTAGTTTTATCGTGGTACTTGTAGATGCTGTTATTCGTTTGCCACCATCGTTCTCCTCTCCTTTTCCTTCCCTGCACGAAAATACAAACGTTCCTCGTTCATCCTGACGCTCCACCGATAACGTACTAATGCACCGGCCCGAGAGGCCTCACCTTTGACCTTTGACATCGCAGAGAATTGTAACCCTAAACCCTTATTTCTGCATTGTCCTTTCAAACCGAAAGGTGATTTCTTCTTTCCTTCACTCATCGTTGCTGTTCTCATGGTAACCACATTCTTCTTCCTTCTCCTCGTCTTCCTCTGTCTTCTTGTGACCTTTGACATTTGTGTCAAAGGCTCCAGTCTTACTGAGCATGCTCAGTCCAAACCCCGCCTAACCTCGCAGGACCAGGATGTGAGCATTAACACTGTGATACATTATTTTTTTAAAGTGTGTCTGTATGGCTATGGGCAGAATGGAAAACTACTATTTTTTTTTTTAGTATCGTTTAAATGTTTGGTGACAGATGTTTTTTTTTTTTTTCGTTAAAGAAATGTATAATTTTAACCAGCAAGGATACATCAAATTGATCAAAAGTGACAGTAAATGAATTGATAATGTTAAAAATATTTCTATTTTAAATTAATGCTGTTCTTTTGAACTTTTTTGTCATCAACAAATCCTGAAAAGAAATTTATCATGGTTTCTACAAACATATGAAGCAGCACGATATATAATTAATTAGAGATGCACGATCATCATATCGGTATCGGCCGATATATGTTAATATTTAATGTTATCGTCGTCGGCTCAATAAGAAAATTTGGACGATATATTAAAGCCGATAAATAATTGATTATTTCCTACAGCTGAGACACTTTAGATGCGCACCGTTCTCCATGATGGTTTTGAATTGCTTAAAGTATTATTATTAGTAGTAAATAATGGAAAATACATTTAAGTGCAACATGCACAGCACTAGTCTGTCATATAGGCTATAAAATTATAATGAGAACATCATTATAATTGTGTGCTAGGGACATGGCTTAGTTTTAATGGTGAGACTTTTTGTAATCAGGCTCTCAAAAATTATATAAAAATTTGGATTTAGATTTATCAGACAATATATCAGTTATCGGCTTTCATATAAAAATAATTATCGGTTGTCTGTCTCAGCCAAAATTTTCATATTGGTGCATCCCTAATAATAATATTCAGAAATATTTCTTGATCATCAAATCAGCATATTAGAATGATTTCTGAGTAATGATGCTGAAAAAATCAGCTTTGATCACAGGAATAAATTGCACAAGAATTAAATTAATAAATTTTATATAAAAAATATAAAAATATATTAACATAAAGTTATTTTAAGTTGTAATAATATTACAGTTTTTACTGTATTTTGATCAAATAAATGCAGCCTTGGTGAGCAGAAGATAATTAAAAACCATTTAATAATTTTACGACCCCAAACTTTTGAACGGTAGTGTATTTCTTAATACATTTGTTTATGTGAAACATTATGCAACGATACAGTAGTATGCAAATGCACATCGTAGTCACATGATCTCATCACATCATGATTAATTTGGCAATGGGCCCAGTTGTTATATTATATATAAATAAATAAATATGATTATTTAAAATTTTTAGTTCAGTTTTGTGTAACAATGTAACTTTTGGCAGATATTGCATTTTGGTATCACTTACACTTACACTAAAAATGGAACTTTGGCGCATTGCATTATGGGAGATTGTTCTCCATGAAGTGTGCTTTGTTGTATACTGCACATTTTGGCAAATGAAGTACAGTAGGCCATCTGAGTACTAGATTTGCATATTCCCCTTAGTATACATACTTAGTAATACGTAGAATGCTGTTCCAATCATAGCCTACGTTTGTCAGTTCACGTCTATTGTGTGTGTGTTTTCTGTGTGTAACGTCTGTTTGGGGTCAGAAATAACACAAGACAAGTATTAGGAGACTTTTACAGTCTTTTCTTAGAAACTACATTTAATTATATGGTCATCTAGCTAAACGCACAAACATTTCATGCAAAACTATATCAGATTAATGGTGTTTATGCATGAATACATATCGAAAGCGGATGATATGACAAAAATAGATTGTTCTAGAGGGTTATAAGAGGCTTTCTTGTGTTAATGTATGTTGGTGTATGTTGAATCTTCTGGGTTCAGCAAGTTAAGGTCTGTTGGTAGCATGCTGTCAATTACCACTGGAAATCAAAGTCTGTTTGTAAAAACAAGCAGAAATAGTGTGTACTGTGTATAGTAATGCACTTACAAAAGGAAGTCTATGGGCTGGTGTTATTCTTGATTAAAACTATTAAGAATCATGTTAGTTAATTGAAATAATGCTGAAATTTAACAAAATATAAATATAAGATGGATATATTTAAAGGTTTAAAAGCTCATATTTATGTTGAAGCGATTACATTATTTTGTACAAAATATGTTATTTGAGTTGTAAAGTTTTAGTGGTGGGATTACTGGTTATGAAACACATTGCTGCATGGACTTCCATTGTAAGTGCATTATTGCACACATATTGTTTGTCATAATTATTTCCGGTGGTATTTGGCACACTCATGTAGATTTAGATTGATCTTGATTTTTGTTAATGCATAAAGGCGAGACACACCAAGCCAACGGTCGGCCAATGTCTAGTTTTGTGGTGTGGGTCTTGTCTGTTAGCCGAATCAGCGTCGGTGAGAGAGATCGCTCTGATTGGTTGATCAGCTTAGTGAACGAGTCAGTGTAGGAGAATAAAAGGGAGTGATGAAAGCGGCACAGAAAAAAAGCTGTTCTAATTTTACATCATCTTACCTTCGCTTTCAAAACAGTTTCATAATAACATGAGCCGGCTGCAATGAAGAAAGTGATGAGAATGCCGCTTTAGTTACGGTTTGTATATCTGCAGTCCTAGTCTTTTTGAATGATGAGTATTGATACCTGCTGATATAGACAGTTATTTCCTGACATGCAGAACGCATGTGCTAGTTGCCAGTCAGATGTAGTCCTTTAGGTGTTCAAGTGAAGCTGACGGGAGGCGACAACACAGTCAGCTTTCGTCACTGCTGGTTTTTGACGTCGGCTTGGTGTGTCATGGCCTGCAAAGACAGATTTAGGGTTTCTAGTCTGTTGGGAACTGAACCGTTAATGTGAGCTGTCCCAGAACGCACGTTCGTTAATTTTTTCATTATGCCTTAGGGAGCTTGCTAATAAGAAAGCGAGAGAGAAAAAGAGCAAATGGTTGACCTAAAAACTGTTTTTTTTTTTTTTTTACTTTAGAGCAGTGTGTGTGTGTGTGTGTGTATGCTGTGCATGTAATGTTTGTTTAAGGGGCAGTTCAGCCAAAAAAGAAAATGCTGTCATCATTTACTCATCCTCATTTACTTTCTTTCTTCCATGGAACACAAAAAGAGGAAATGGCAGGAATATTTACACTGCTATTTTATTTACAATGAAAATAGATGGTGATATTGGCTGTCAAGCTCTAAAAAGGCAAGAAATTCTTGGAAACTCTCTAACCTCATGCCACAGTCTTACAGATCTAGTACACATAGTCATATGTACTACTTTTATAGGGATTTTTGCCATTTTGTAAAGCTTGACAACCCATAATCCCCATCTACTTCCATCATATTGAAAAAAGCAGCATAAACATCCCATTTTGTGTTCCAGGGAAGAACAAAAGTAATTTACATGATGTCAGACTGTTCATTTTTGGGTGTACTGTCCCTTTAAATGGTTCTGCAGTGATTTGACCCCTGCATGTGACCCCTGATATCCCAAATCGAGTTTATCGCACTAACTCTCTCGCTCACAGGGTTAACAACACCACAGCTGCAGCGTTTCTTTCAGTTGGCATTTGTTTTACGTTCCGTTTTTATTTTTGGTTTTCCTTTGTTCTATTAATTGATTAATTGATTAATTCGTTGCTTTAGTTCTGTAACATTTTTGGGTCCTTATTTCTCTTGTTTTGTGTTCCCCCTCCTTTTTTGTTTACCTCTTTCTGGATCGATTTGTCCCCACCCTCTCTCTCTCTCTCTCTCTCTCTCTCTCTCTCTCTCTCTCTCTCTCTCTCTCTCTCTCTCCTCTCTCTCTCCCTCTCTCTCTCTCTCTCACTGGTCGCTGCTCTGTGGCACGTGTCTTACCGGTAGCTTATGTCCCTGTTAACATCCCCCATACCTCGCCAGCCCCCCCTGACCCTCCCTCACCTTCTGCTGTGACCCCTGACCCCTGCCCCACTCCCCAGACCCCAAAACAGTCCAAGGAGCCCCTGTCCCATCGATTCAACGACCTCATGACCTCCAAGCCCAAAATGCACTGCCTCAGGAGCCTCCGGCGAGGGGTAAGTATCCGTGCATGCTGGCGTTTCACGTCTTCAACATCTGTTTGTTCATGTAAGTGTGCGCGTGCGCCGTTCTTTGCCTGTGTCATCGCCTGTGCTGTCATGTTGGGATACTGGAAAAAAGGAGCCGAATGATCATTTTAGTTCGTTTTTTTTTTTTTTTTTTTTACATCATAATCTAAATATAAAACAACCTATTGATGTCATAACGTGACTAATGCTGCCTTTAAGTCATGACTGAATGATCGTATTTAAGTGAGTCTCCAGTTAGGGGAAATTTTCTGTGCCCTAGGATGATCTCAGAATTTTATTAGGATAAAATGTTCCCTAGGATAATTAGGATCATTTTTTATTTATTTATTTATTATTTAACGATTATTCTATAGATTTAATGAATAGAATACAATGGTTATATTAACTTTGTTTCTTCAATTATTTATTTAATATTCAAATTCTTTTTCATTTTTTTTCTTAAGAACCTTAAAAAATGCGATTTTCAATACATCTGGTATTTATTTATATTTTTTCATAACGAACAATCGCTGCCCCAAGCAGTGTCGTTTTAGTGTCTTTAGTATTCATATTTTCAATTACATTTTTGTTTTTATATTTTCAGTTTTTGTATTTAAATAAGGAAACAATTTTTAATAGTTTTAGTTTTAGTTGACAATAACAACACTTTACAATAGCAACTCCAAGCATTATGAGTTTTTGCAAAAAAGCCTATTATAAATTGGATTATTATATTATATTGATTTATATTCAATTATATTAAAATGAATTATTTAATATTTTATTATATTATATTATTATTTGCTTTATTTTGTCACACTAGTGCAAAAAAATCTTCCTGTCTTAGAGTAAATGTGAAATTGAAACATTTTTCCTCCCAAAATTTGACCGCACATTACTAAATTGCGACCTATAAGGACTTGAAGACAGCATTCAGAAGCGATGATGTCATAGTGTGACTCAGATTCTTGAGGCGATGATGTCATGCAGTGATTCTGGAAGCAGCCGTGGAATTGTTTATGTCCTTCGGCTCCTTTTTCCTCCACCTCACGCAGCCAATGAAATTCACTCTGCCTCTCTCTCTTTCTCTATCAGTCTGTCTCTCTCTCTCTTTTTCTCTCTCTCTTTTATGTTTCGTTTATCATGGTTTCACTGTTTCCCGTACAAACACAATTCTGCACTCAACACGCAGGGGCGCCAGTCAGGAGGCCTCGAAGGGACCCTGCAGTGACAGATAAAATAAAAACGGGTGCTCAAACATAAAGGATTATCCTGAATAATGCGATTACATGTACACAAACATTCAGAAACAATGTGTGTATTTACACAAACACTGACGTGTGTCTTTCTGATCAAATCGGACCAGATTCACCTTCCCCTCAGGAAGGCCATTCGCATGTTTCCGTGTGTGCGAGCCGAGATTCAGACTTTTGAATGACTCTCTTAGATAACAGGGCAAAACAACAGATAACGCAGCAAATCCCAGTTTCCCATGCGCCTGTGCAAATCTCACACGTTTTTATCTTCTCACAATGCACCGAACACAGATACTGTTCTCCGTTCAGCTCACTGATATACAAGGACCGATGGTCAGTGAACAGAAAAACAGAACAGATTTATTATTTCCTATTTTTGTCTGTTTATCCATCAAACAGGAAGTGCCCGGTCGAGTTCATCCTTTTCTTTTCTGTTTTCCACACTCAAGATTTGAGCTGAACTGACATTAGAGCTAGTGGCATAAATCAGGTCACAGTGACAGAAAGAAGGATGTTATAGACACAAATGGTTTAAAACAGAGTAATAGAGGGCAGAAGGGAACATCTTAAAGAATTTAAGCTAAACATATCAAGGTCTTTGACACATTCATTCTCTCCATTTGTGCTCCTGGCTTGTTTATAATGTGTGTTTATGGTTGATGTACACTAGCATTCAAAAGTTTGGGGACTGTAAGATTTTTAAAGAAATTAGTACATTTATTTATCAAGGATGCATTACATTGATCAAAAGTGACAGTAAAGACATTTATAAACCTACAAATTTCTGAACAATTAAATTTCTATCCATCAAAGAATCCTGAAAATGTATCATGGTTTCCACAAATATTGTGCAGCACAACATTTTCCAACATTGATAATAATCAGAAATGTTTCTTAGAATGATTTCTGAAGGATCATGTGACTCTGAAGACTGGAGGAATGATGCTGAAAATACCGCTTTGATCACAGGAATAAATTACATTTTAACATATATTCAGATAGAAAACAATTATTTTAAATTGTAATAATATTTCACAATATTCCTGTTTTTACTGTATTTTTGATCAAATAAATGCTGCCATGTTGAGCATAAGAGACTTCTTTTTTAAAACATTTAAAAAATCTTACCAATCCCAAACTTTTGAACAGGTTAGTATTAGAGCTTTACGCTATTGAAGAAGTTGGATTTGTTTTAATAAAAAATATGTTTGTTTTTAACTGTCTACGCTAGAACATGTCACATACTTGGGTCAAGTATGTGACCCAAGTATGTGGGTACACTACATACAATATTTATGATGTAAGACCATAATAATCAGTGAAGAATAATGTCAGTGTGTCTGAGTGTGTTGATAGTCAGTTAGGTGTGTCTGTGTGTGTGTGTGTTTGAATTGTATATGTTTGCTGGTTTGTGAAGCAAAACATTTGCAAGTATGTGTGTTTGTCCTTGTGTTCAAATGTTTTTTTGTGTGTATTTTTGTATTAAAAGTGTGTTTGTTGAGTCACGGGGTGTATGCGAGTGTGTGTGTGTCTGTTTGTATAGTTTCGTGTGAGTGTGTGTGTTTAATTAGGGTTTATTCTTTGCTGCAGTCTGCCCAGTCTCTGTATTATAATAAAGAAATCATGAAGAGGACTCTCGGTCGGCCTACGTATGCTTTTGAGGCCAGGCAATATGTCGTAAGTGTGTGAGAGGAGGCAAGAGTGTGTGTGGGTTTATTTTAGATATACTAGATTTAAAGATATACTAGATTTATCTCTTAACCTCATTTAGTGTTTTTGTTTTGTTTAAATAAATGAGTTCATGAATAAATTAATTAAATTAAAGAATCAATATCAATGGATTGATATTGTTCAGTAATATTCAGTAAAATAGCATGTATTCCTCATTAATCTATATCTCTTTGAATTCATCCCTTGAATGAGGTTAATGTCTGATATTATTGCATTAAAATGCATCTGTAATTGAAAAAAGTTACATCATCATCAAATGACTCTCTCATTGGCTCTTCTGGCTTCTGACCCCACCTCCCATGTGCAACCCCAGCAGCCTGGCTCCGCCCCCGTGCTCTGGCAGCAAATCAGCTTGTGTGGGAGGGGTTAATTCTCGAAGTGTCACGAGTGCGACTGCTGAATGCCAGCCTAGTGCATTCACGATCAACTTTGACCCTTCCGGTGCTCGTAACACTTTTATCACACACAAGATACATTCAGAATTCACCCCTTCTGGTGTCATTTCGCTGCTTTGATATATTGGATGTTGTGCATCACGTTCACACAAACAACCTGTCTGTATTTGCTATCCATGTCCGTTACAAACGTTGAATTTTACATCTTGTTTTGAGAAGTGTTTAAACGTGTTGAATCGTACGTCCTGTCAGTGCGTTTATGCGTTTGTCAAATACATTTGTCCAAACTTCAGACAATAGCTCCATAGTTTGAGCACCCTAAAATATTATGTCCCAAGTCTAATGAAGCTTCACTGAAAGGTTTCTCAAAATCAGAGTGTTGCCCTCACTGCTTCATTAAAATTACAGTATATATATATGCATAATCAGCACACTTTATTTCCAAGGTGCACAAAATAAATAAATGAATGGATTATATATATCAAATCATAGTTGATTTTTAAATTTTATTTTTTAAATATTTTGTTTTAAAATTATATATTAATATTTTATTTTTATTTGCATAGTTATTTACATACATGCTCAGTTTATGTTATGTTTTTATGCCTGGTATTTTCTTATGATTCATCATTTAGTAATCTCAGGTGTTCATCCACTTATTCACATATTACACGGCTGAAACTAGCCTTTTACTTCACATTTTACCACACTTATACCTTTTCTTCATAAGTAGTTTTGATTTGAGATCTCTACTCGGGTACAATTACCCAGAATCCTCTCTGTTGTGATGGCCGTCTCAAAAACGAGCCTATCTATTATGTTTTCATTTTTGTTTCTATTCTCTTTCCTCTGTCTTCTCTCTTGTCCCTGTCGTGTTCTGTTTGTTGGCTGACTATTGCGTTAGACTGATGATGTCATCCTCATGTGACCCTATAACATTCTGTGTAATAATTGGTTCATTGGTCCCTGCTGAAGTTCACTGCATCAGAAGAAAATGCCAATCAATTCCTGATGGAATAAAATCAAATTGCATCCTATTTTTTTTCTCATTACATATCAGTTTCTCTCGAATACAATACAAATACAAAATTATGTTTTGAACTTTTTTGCATCATTGGGGTACAATAATTACTACATTTTTTTATATTGCATTATTTAAATGATCAACTTAACCTCCTCTAAATATTTAGAACATATTTAAAAGGTTTTAAAACAAATTGAAGCTCCCTGCTAAGTCATGTGTTCACCAAAGTGTTTTTAGCGAGACATCTCGCAAATACTGAAATGAGCTCTGTTTCACGTCTTTTTGCGCTTGAACGGACATATTCACACAAAATTATGTCAAAAACTGCCCGCCTCGGTGAGTATCCTAGTAAACAGAGTTGATTATGGCTTGAGTGTACGTAAACAGTTGAGAAAGACAACGCATGTGTATCAGTATACTGGATCCGTGCATTAGGTCTTAAAGTGACAGCACCCTAATATTCCTGCTGCCGCTGCCTGTGATTTTAATGGTAATCAAACAAAAAAGGGCAAAGAAAAAATCCCTCACTGCTTTCGGCTGAATAACTTTGAAAATTTACTAAGGATTAATCTATGTTTACTTTATTAGTAAAGACTATCCAGTGATATTTTACATTTGATTACTTTATTCAGACTCTTTACCTAAAAACTACGTACTTTGTCTTTAATAATGTTTTAAATTGATTTATTAGGCTAGTAGTTTTAGCTGTGCTATTGAAATTGAATAGAGAATTGTTCATTTTCACTGCTATCTAAACTTTTGGTGTCATAACTGGCTGGTTTTGCAAAAACAGTTTAATGGCCAGTACAAAATATTTATTATTATTTAAAGTCTTTATTTTCCTTAGTCTTTATTTTAGTGACCACGATGAGCTCTGTGATTTACCCAAAGTTAAAACGTTTTCAACTTTCGACGACCAGAAAAAACTATAAATAGACGCTCAGCGCTTCTTCACGCTTTAGTGGACACACGGCCTAAGTGACCGTATGTATTTAGAAGGCCGCTAATGTGAAATTTTCTTCATTCATGTGCGAAAGTGAGGCTTTCAGCTAAATTTTTTACGTGGCTCTGCCAGCGGATATCTGTCTTATGACGGAGCACAAAATACTGCCGTCCAGCCATGTGTGAATTGTGTGAGGAGATGTAGTGAGCTTCATTGGTGACATCATCATAACACATGAACACACCTGCATGTGTGTGTATGACGTGTACAGCGGTCTGATGTTTCTCCCTCTGATGTTTTCTCTCTTCTCTCGGTTCTTTCCCTCTTTTCGCCCATGAGAAGCTCTCTCTAAAGCTGGTAAGCATGACCTCATTAGCAAGTCGTAGCGCGCATGACCGTAGCATGTCCGTCGCTGTAGTAACACGTGGTCCTTTAACATCACTTTGTTCCTTTGTGTTCAACCCGTATCAATATTTTGCTTAACGAAACTTTTGTTTTTTTTTTTGTATAATTTTACCTTTGTGTGTATTTAAGTTCAAAACCATGTTGTTGTCTCATTTATCTTTTTTTGTTGATGTCTGTTTTTGTTTTGTTTTGTCTTGTTGCCGTGGTGACTGTCCCTCTGTGTAGCTCTCACTCAATGCCCACGTGCGGAACCTTATTGAGGTGATCTGAAACCCGTTTTTTTTGTCCTCGTGTTTGTTTATCTGTTCAGTTTTCCCTGATTTTGTCTTTATGTATTTCGAACAGCTTGATTAATTTTGATCCCTAACCAGATGTGCTGAAGTGTGATAATTGTGAATCTTATGCCAGGTTCAGACTACACAATATTTTTGTCTGTTACAATAGTAGATTATTAGCCTGGTTAAAACCAGACCCTTGTTTAGGAGACTGAGTTAGGGTCTGGCAAAGCTCCATAGACAAATCATTTCCAAAGGGGCGTCACCAACGGACGTCCCTCAAATGCCTCTTGGCGCAATTGGATAGACCTAAAACCAATCAGAGCGATGAAGGAGATGACGTATGCAGAGGGCTCTCGCTAAGACAGGCTATGGCTAAGACCCACCCATTTGTTTAGTATTGACCAAGGGGGTAATCCATCGACCGGAAGTTGAAGTCGGCCGGGAGCCGCCATCTTGTAGCAGAACTTCACTTGCGTTAGCATTCCCATTGACTCCCATTCATTTTGGCATCACTTTGACAGCAAATAACTTTACATCTGAGGCGTTTAAAGACTCCATTTGTCCATTATTTATTTCTAAAGACACACGACAATGTATAAAGGGCTCCATTACCTTCTATGTTACATTATGGCCGCGTAGAAGCCGTTTTTGTAAAAATAGGCTAACGACTCCGTCATAACCACTCGACTCTCTGTCGCGCTGTACAGGAATTACCGTACAGACAGGAGGAGAAGCTCGCAGGCAATCGGGGGGACGTCCCGTCAAGGGAGAAGCCCATAGATAATGAGTCCATAAAAGCAACGGGACAAAATACTCCTGCTCACTCACGCCAAATAACTCTTTGCTCAAGCTCGCCGTCTCTGCAAGATTAACGTTGGCAGTTTTCACGCACAGCTACTAGAAGATTTACGTCTGTCAGACAGGTTGCTCACGTCATCAAGCTTAGTTTGAGTTGGTTTGAGTCTGCGCGTCAGGAACGGAAGTGCTCAAAAATCGCTAAAAATGGGCTTCAACTGTCTCAACTGAGTTCCAATGAGATGGCTCTGTCCACTTCTTATACTGTCTATGGTATTGACCAACGGGGCTCGTTGTTATGGGAAGGAGGAGGCGGAAACCGGCGAACATTTACACATTTTAATGACAAAATAAAACAAATACAAAGTCCCTCACGGTCGACTGCCGCCAAACACATAATAAAACAAAACATCAAATAAAATTCAGGCCTGTCCTCTCTCAATCTTCCCCGTCGTCGCTCCTCCTTTTATGCTTCCGCTCCTCCGTGAGAGATGCGAGACCGGCCTCACTCAGTCTCACGCCGTTCTGTCACGTTCCTCGGCCTCGATCGTCCTGCTCGCCACACTGGTATATCAGACTTTTGCCGAATCCAGCCGGTAAGACAACGATAACATATTTTTTGTTCAAACATAGTGTTGTTCTTTGTTCGGGTTATAACGAAAAGGAAATTTTTTAATCGCTTAAAACAGACGCGATAGCTGATTTGAACGAGTGATGTTCGACGGCGGCTTCAAATCCCTGCGCTGTCGTCATCGTGTAAAGCCCATCCCAACGTTTCTGATTGGTGCCGCGATTTCGGCGGATTGGAAATGGGCTTGAATGAGCTCTTTGCCAGACTAACTTTCAGAGCAAATCTAAATTTGCTGGAAGTTGTCTGGGTTTTCCCAGGCTAGTAGATTATGCGATTTTGACTCCTAAATTCGTGTTGTGTCGTGAACAAGAAACATGTCAGACTACACGTTACTTCTCGACCAGCCATTGCTTGCCACTTTAAACGATATGCGTGATGTCATTGAGAAGGTGGAACTAGCGACTGACTTCCGGAAACAAGAGCGTAAACAAACAATTAATAGAGTGCTACAGTCGGGTCCCAGAAGTAAAAACTCCATACGGAAAGTGGGTTGCACTTTTTACAGTACGTACACTTGTGTGTACTTACAAAGTACTGAGTAATAAATGGTAACTATATAGGTTAAGGTTAGGTTTAGGGGTAGGTTCAGGTTTAGTACTTTGTTATTACACACTTATTGCAATTACTATAATAAGTAGTATGTAAATGGGGAACAGGACTTTAAAATAAAGTGCTACCAGAAATTGACTTTGAACGATAACTCATAAACCTTTAAAGACAGTTCTACTGTGATTTACAAGGTTGTTAATCGATAGTATTTGCTTCTGCTGAAGCGGTCAACCTGCATTATTTCAGCTTATTTTTAAAATAATCGTATTTATGAGTGGAATTCCTGGTGAAAATCCACATCACCTATGATGCTGTACAGAAGATTTACACCAATCAGAGAGTCGAAAAAAGCAACTCGCTCCAAAATAGCTTTTTAGCTCCAACTACTCTTGAGCTACGGAGAATAATTAATGATCTGCTAGCTAAATGCTAGCTCCAGTACTCACCGAGTTTCTGAAGTGCCTCCGTTATCGCCACATTTATCTTTTATTTACTCTAAGATGTTTCCTTGAGGGACTATCATGACAAAGGCAGGAGTAATACCAATGCCATCGTCTCTCTTTGGTTTCACCATGTTTGAAAGCAAGCTGTGTTCGGAAGAGGATCTGTGCTGCTTTTGGTCAATGTCACAGATGTGACGGAATGAATGCCCCCCAAATCTAACATGCCAGTCTTTCCTTTGGGACTCCATGAAGTGTCAATGACGTGGTGTCGGTCCTCGTCCACTACGACACACTATACAAGATAAAACTATCAATTCTGTCCCGGCGGCCATTGCCATTTACAAATCACCATGACACCCTATGTCAAATGGATCGTGCTGAAGTCGGGCTGATATCGTGTAGTCTGAACCCGGTATTAGAGATTCTGTTTCATCAGTTTAAGAACTTAGTGTAAGTTAAAGGGATCGTTCACATGCCAAATACATATTCAGTCTTCACTTGCTTACCCTCGTGTCATCCTCAACATGTTTGACTTAATTTTTTTCCTTGGAACACAAAAGGAGATGCTTACTTTCACTTTCATTATACGGAAAACAGCAGCGTAAACATTTTGCTAAATATCTTCCTTTGTGTTTCACAGAGGAAATTAAGTCCAACACTCTTTAAATGACATGAGGGTGAAAAAATAATGACAGAAATACCCTTTTTGTGTGAATTATTTCAAGTATTAAAATAATTATTAGTGATTAGAATATATAAAATTTCTTAACCAATCAAAGAGCGTCTTACTACTTTAGCCCCACCCAAAGAATTTTACATGTGATTATTGAATTGGCCTATTCAATAGTATGATTAACAGTTGAATATTATACCACAGGTAATGTTTGATTTTAATGTAATGTTTATAGATATGTGTATATTGATCCATATAATCTAATTCTAAAATGGTTCGGTTGATTTCTGAGATTTTAGATAAAAAAAATTTAAAATACATTTTTTTTTTATTAATCAAATGTTACACAATTAACATTTTATTTTAACCATTTGTCTTTGTTTTGAAGAGGGTGAGTACAAAAGTGATTTTAGCATGTGTGTTGTGTTTGTGTATAGCCTATTTCAAGTTTGCCTGGGGTGAGTTTGTGGGTTTATTTAACTGTATTTTTGAGTGATAATGCAATGCATGCCCAGTAAAATCTGGATGTTTGTTGTTTGCATGACAGTACGGTGGCGTGGAAGAAGGGGTAAGGTCGCTGTGCCTGCCTTGTGACCTTTGACCTTTTAGTTAGACATTTTGCATTGAACAGTGGGTGGGATTAGAGGAAAAGATACAGCCATGCACCTATTCAGTCCAAGCTCAGATGAGAGAAATGCTGTGAATAAATCAGGTCCAATTTTAGGCTAGAACAAGCATTGCAGAGTCCCCAAACTCAAGGCTCTTTAGCACCACCATGTGATTTAAGATCAGCATGGCGAATACTGCCTGTCAGAGAGAACTAATGTGGAAAAAAACACGACTCGAGTGTTCAGAGAATCGATACGTTAATGTAGACAGGAAGAGGATGTGAGAGAGAGGGCACATAAGGACAGATGCAAACCACATTTCTCAAATCAACCAGAATCAGGTTTCAAAGATGAGCGAGCAAGATAACAGTTTATTTCATGAGAACCGTTTAATCATGGTTGTTGTTGGCATTGGACTGAATAGGTTTAATCATTGATCTTAGATTGAATTAGCTCATCTGGTTTGCCTTTGATAAACACCTGATTTGAAAGCTGATTGGCTCATTACTAAAGTAAGCTAGCCAACCAGATGACAGGAACAGAAGAATACGTAATAGTCAGTTGATGTGTTTGGATGTGGCCTGGTTTGACCCCCCCCCCTATTTATACATAGGCTATGCATATTTTTGTTTATGTATTTGTAGATTCAGTGTTTTTTTAAGGTGCAAATACTCATTGTTTGCCTCCCTCTCTGTGTCCTCTCAGGGTTCGAATCCGGAGGACTTCAGTCATCTTCCTCCAGAGCAGAGAAGGAAGAAGCTTCAGGCGAAGATCGACGACATCAATAAAGACATACAGAAAGAGATGGACCAGAGGTATACAGACCAAACACACAAATAACAGAAACACAAACAAAAATAATCCTGAAGGACATATTGACTGTGTTTAAAGACTCTTTGAATAAGAAGGCTATGTGAGCCTAACAAAGTATCTATTTGGTAACACTTTACAAGAAGGTTAATGTTAGTTAATCCATTAGCTAACATTAACTAAAAATTAATAATACATTTATTACAATATTTATTAATCTATGTAATTGCTAGTTCATAAAATACATCATATTCATTGTTAGCTCAGGTCCTTTAAATAATATGAAAATATGCATCTTTTGATTTTAATAATGTATTAGTAAAGGCTGAAATTAACATTAAGATTATTAAGTGCTTTGGAATAATTTTTCATTGTTAGTTCATGTTAACTAATATTAACAATTATTGTAAAGTGTAATGGTTATTGTAAACACATGGTTTCCAATTGCATTATGATTACTAAGAGAGTAAAATCCATCTTTAGGACAACAAAATTATATATATATCAAATATTTTGGGCTTTTAAAACCCCTATAACTCTCTCTTTAACCATCTTAAATTTCAGCGGCACAGCATTACTCAATACAACATGAAATGAGTTCAATAAGACTCAAGAAGATCAAGTCCTTTTGAATATTATTTGATTCTTCAGCAGGGTTTTTATTTGATTCCTAATTATGAAATGCCAATCGAAATGCTTTAAGTATTCATTTTGGTATATTTTTACAAGGCCAGGGTTTGATGTGATTTATTCTGAAAAAAATTGTATTTCTGTGTAATTTTTCTTGGCAGAGATGCTTTGACTAAAATGAAGGAAGTGTATATAAAGAACCCACAGATGGGGGATCCCAACAGCGTGGACCCTCGGTTAGGAGAGATCGCCAACAACATTGAGAAACTGCAAGCGGAGGCACAGAAATTTGAGGTGCGTGTAAATGAACATCTTGAAATATATAGAGCACAGGCCTGGATGAGTAGTTCAGTTCAGTGGAAATGTGTGTGTGTGTGTGTGTGCTCTAGGGCTGGTTAGCGGAGGTCGAAGGAAGGATGCCGGTGAAGAGTGACCCTCCGCGACGTACAAGTGTCCTGTACGAGACCCAAAACAACACGCCGCCACCACCACCACCACCCACCACCAACAACAACAACTGCGCACAAGATAGAGAGAGGTACACACTCACTCACACACACACACACACACACACACACACACACACACACACACACACACACACACACACACACATTGTGTGCCTCAACTTGAGGACTGCCTTAGCTCCGCCCACAATGGAATTTCATTGTTTTTATAATCCATTAAAATGTCCTGATTATTGCTTAGTATTTCACTTAAAGCATAGTTCACCCAAAAATTGTAACTCTCTCATCATTTACTCACCCTCAAGTTGTTCCAAACCTGTATGAATTTCTTTCTTCTGCTGAACACAAAAGAAGATAGTTTGAGGAATGTTTATAGCCAAACAGTTTATGGACCCCATTGACTTCCATTGAGTATTTGTTCTCCATTTGTTTTTGTTTGGTTACAAACATTTCTCAAAATGTCTTCTGTTGTGTAACATTAAATGTGAAGGAGAATGAAATGCATGAGGTGACGGTCATTTAGCACTTTGTAAACACTTTTTGTGCCTTACAGTTACTGTAAATTCGGCCTCTAGTTCATAAACGCCAGAGGAGAACTGGCCCCCGACTGAGCCTGGGTTCTCCCAAGGTTTTTTTTTCTCCATTGGGTCATCTGATGGAGTTTTTCGGTTCCTTGCCACTGTTGCCTTTGGCTTGCTCAGTTGGGGATATTCAAATTAAATAACCAATTATGCCATTGATCAGCTCTACCAAACGTGGATGTCTTTTTTCCAGTAATAAACAAACATTGTTATGTTGTTTTGATTGATACTGTGAAGCAACTTTGATACAATCTGTATTGTGAAAAGCGCTATATAAATATATTTGACTTGACTTGACTATATATATAAAGCTTTACATATTTTCACTGATAACAGAACAATTACTTGAACTTGTCACTTTGCATGTAGCTTTTTCAGATTTTAATTAGGACATTAGTTAACTAGTGACGAAGATGTTTTACAGTATTTTTGACGACATTTTTAAAACCCTAACCCTAAAGGCCATTGCACACTGAATCTGAAATATTCGTATGCGTTTTTTCGTATTCGTGATTCGGTGGCTCTGAATTGTCAAAACAACATTCAAACACCATTCAAACTGCTTGCTATGCTACGGATGCGAAAAACGCAGAAAATCGAACCCGATCCGATTTTTTGTTATGATGGACGAAAGTTTTGGAGGCAGTGTGCAAGCGTGATTGACATAACGTGAGGTTGTATTTATTTTTTAACGTGCGAAAATTTCGGACTCAGTGTGTAATGGCCTTAGCCCTCATGAATCCCTCAACCAATATATGCACAGACTTTCAAAACAGTTGCTATAGTTATTGTGTACGTGTGTGTGTGTGCGTGTGTGTGATGGAGCAGTCCGGATGGCAGTTATACAGAGGAACAGAGTTCTGAGGTCCAGTGTAAAGTTCAACCAGAAACAGCGGAGTCCGGAGATGAATTCGATGACCCAGACGAAGACATGCTACCGACCATCGGCACCTGCAAAGCCCTCTACCCGTTCGAAGGTATTTCATGTATATAAATGCATAAACAAACATTTATAGCAAAAATATAGGCTTTGCTTCAAACCTTGTGAACTGCCTTGCTGTCTGCTGTCTACAAAATCATCTTCCTAAGTGAAATGGATACTTGCATCAAGGTGTTTATGTGATGAAAAATACAGTAAAAAAGTAATATTGTTAAATATTATTAGTAGCAATTTATTCCTGTGATCAAAGCTGAATTTTCAGCATCGTTACTCCAGTCCTCACTATCACATGATCCTTCAGAAATCATTTTAATATGCTGATTTGCTGCTCAAGAAACATTTCTGATTATTATCCACGTTGAAATCAGTTGTGCTCAGGATTCTTTAATGACTCGAAAGTTCAATAGTACAGCGTTTATTTGAAACCGAAATCTTTTTTTGAAACAATGTAGATGTCTACTCTCACTTTTGATCAATTTAATATATCCTTGCTGAATAAAAGACTTTATTTTCCCATCACTTTTCTCTGTAGGTCATAATGAAGGCACCATCGCTGTAACAGAGGGCGAGCTCTTGTATGTAATAGAGGAAGACAAAGGGGATGGATGGACACGTGTTAGAAGAAACGAGGAAGAGGAGGGTTACGTCCCCACATCCTACGTCGAGGTCTTTCTGGACTCCAACGCCAAAGGTGCCATAACCTACATATGACCGAGAGCTTTAGGTCCTTTGAGCTCATGAGTCTGTTTGTGTTTATGAACCCTAAAGGAGACGTCTAGGGTGTGTGTTTGATCCTGACTCTCTCCAAGCCAAGAATGTGACGGTTTTTATTAATGCGGACAGACCTTTTTCTGAAAAACTGAATGACTAAATGATTGTACTGTATTGAGCTGCACGATTAATCGTTAAAAGATGGCGATCTATATTCAAACACCCACGTGATCGCATTCTTAAATGACGAGTATTGATATTTCTGTGTTACAAATATTCATATTATCACAGTTTGGATATAAACACTGATGTCTACAGTAGCGATCAAAATAGAGCAAATCCCCTTTTGAAAGTAACTTGACACTTCAGCGATTGGTGACAAGACTTCTGAACAAATGTATTTGTAATTGAATCATTCAAGAGATTCGTTCAAAACACTGATTCATCCAATAATGAAACAAGTAAGTATGAGTGAGACGGTTAATTTTTATCATTCAACCTGATTTTTTAAAATAATTCATTCAAATTAATTGAACATTTTAAGTGGACTGCAGCAATTATTATCAATTAGTAAATGACATGTTATTTTGTTGAGTTGTCTGTTCAGAATCGTGGGAGAATCGTGATCTCGGTTTGAAACTAAAAAGTCGTGATCCTCAGTTTAACCAGAATCGAGCAGCTCTAGTACTGTATGTGTCTTAGCACATGATGGTTTTAGATATTAGTCCACCATAGTTTCATATGGCGGTAGTATCTTGTCGTATTGAACAGCAGTGCATGTTAGATCGCTCCAATACAATGCCACACATATACGAGGAGAAACATGCAAGTTTTTGTACTGTTTTCATATATAAAGTAATTGTAAATTAACTTAAGATCCAGCCTAGCTCTTGGAGGAAAACGTCAAATCAGGGGCCGTTCACACAGAACACATTTTTTCATTCCACTGCTCTACTTTTTCAATGTTTTTCTATGTAAACGCACAAGACTGTCGTCTCGCATCTTTTGCAGCGTCTCGTACATGACACAGGTTAAAATAAGTTACACTTTTAAAGAACGAGTCTCTAGACCTTGCTTTTTTTTCTCACTCCACTCATGTTTTTAACTGCAAAAACGCGTTCTGTGTGAACCGGGCCTTATGCTGGTGTTTTCCCCCCAAAAAAGATGGTCATACATTGACATCAGCTCAAGCACTAGTAATAATAAACAGTTTACAAGTAGCATAAGTAGAATTTCTTTAGTAAACCATCATCATGCCTTTGAATATATTTGTGGAAAGCACATCGTTTGCTAATACGTGTTAGATGGAGACTGCCGTTATGGATCTTTAGCTGTATTATTTGTTCACTTTGTGTTCAATCTCAATACATACACTGAAAAAAGTCGGTGTAGAAACAATTTTTACCCGCCAGTACACATTTAATTCAACAACATTTTGAACTAGTAAGACTTCAATAATCTTTAACTAGTAAGACTTCAATATTTTTTAAGATTCAAAAAATCTTTTTTTATTAATCTTTTGTGTATAGTTGATGTAGATATTCATACCAAGAAGAAATAACCCTGGATAAAACATTTTGATACATAGAGGTTTACAGAAAAACACAATGCAACCATTTAAATGAGTAAAATCACAATATACATTCAAGAATCACAATCATATAGTTTGATGTTCGGTGCTCCTTATCTTTACTCCTGAATGAGAGCTGTGAAATGTGACGCATGAAACGTTTCTCAATGTTTCCACACAGAGCTGTTTTCCTGGACAAGGGTTTATCTTTCTGAGGGTGAGACGGAGTACTGGATGAGTGCATTAACTGTGTGTGTGTGAATGAAGAGATCTTGAATTTCCCAAATTGCCACAAATTGCATTTGAATACCGTAGACATTTGAACAGTTGGAGTTGAATATTGCACGAGTGTAATTTCCTCCAAACGAAGTGTTGAAGTCTGACCTTTGCTTCAGTTTAAACAAGCATGAACCTACTTACTAAGCCGCCTTTAAGTTAGTTTTCTGCAAAATGGCGTGCACACACACAAAAAAAAATAAACCAACTCGAGAGATAACCTACATGCTGATCTAATTATTGATATAAACATATTAAACGTCATCTGAGTCCTCTGTTTCTGCAAGCCTGCCTGTTTGAGTGCTGTTTTCTCTTCATAAATGCATGTTTGAGTGTGTCAGGCTGCATTTGTTCTTGAATTCAACCAGGAAAATGTTATTACTCTTGCCAATAATTCATGCATATTATAAATCATGTTTATATTGCCATTTTCAGTCCATTTTGTAATTGTACAGCTCATAAGCATATACATAAAATTTCATATGTGTCTTTGGTGTGCATTCAAATAGGCGTTTCACTCTTCTAATCATGGCCATTTTTAAACTTGGATTATCTTTTTCCATGTTTTACACTGTTAGTGTATCCTGGGTTAATCACGGTGTACATTTGATTTTAAAATCACAAGCATGAAACAGTGTTGGTATTATTAACTAGAGCTAGAACTATTAGAGTGGCCCTATTATGCTATTTTATAACTTCCTAATTTTGTTTTGGAGATCTTCTACTTTATATTTACATGCATCAGTTTCTCATAATATACATTGCACATCACCTTATTTCTCAAAGATTCAGTCTCTCTAAACCCCTCCTTTCCGAGAGCCTACTTTGCTCTGATTGGTCAGATGGCCCACTCTGTTCTGATTGGTTTACTCTGCTCTAATTGTTCAGATGGCTCAGTCTGTTGTGATTGGCCTACTTTACTCTGATGGGTCTACTCTAGTCTGATTGGTCAAATGACCCAGTCTGTTGTGATTGGTCTATCGCTTATAGCTCGTGTCAGAAACGAAACGTCCCTTACCATATCTACATTTCAGCTCCGGATCTTCCTCAGCAGTTGATACAGTTATAAGAACTGTAATAATGAACAGGACAGTAACGAGTATTGATTCATTCTTTTAGGAGACAATAACTCCCATTGATCTGCACTTTGATCTCTGAAACTATAATATTCGAAAAAGCATAATGGGGCACTTTAAAAATAATTTTCGTTAATAGTAATAAAGCTGTATTAAATTTAAATATAAATATTAGATGAAAAACTTAAGGAACATAAATGAAAATTTGAAATGTTGCCTTGGCATCTAAATGAAGATGATGTACTAAAATGACTAAAGTTAAAAAACAATTTTTTATTAAAGCTAAAAAAAAATATTTAAAGAAAACTAATAAAAATGTCAAAACATAACAATTACTAAAACTTTAACTAAAATTAAAATGTTAACTGAAAACATGAAAATAAAAGCTAATTCAAAATATTATTATACACAATAACATACAATAACACTGCCATGAAATGTTGCTTAACCCATGGATAAAAATGACAAAAATAAAAAGTATATAGGGTTAAAGTGATAGTTCACTCAAAAATGACATATTCTGTCATCATTTACTCACCCTCAAGTTGGTCTAAATCTGTATATTTCTTTCTTCTGTTAAACACAAAGAAGATATTTTGAAGGATGTTGGTAACCAAACAGATTCTGTTCCCCCATTGACTTTCATAGTATTTTTTTCAAAGCTATTGAATTCAATGGGGACCAGCAACTGTTTGGTTACAAACATCCTTCAAAATATCTATTATTATTGCGGGTGAGTAAATAATGACAAAATGTTAGTTTTTGGGTGAACTATCCCTTTAGTTATAGTGTGAAAAGCCATTCATAGGGGGCATGAATTCATCACATCACTTCACCAAGTCTAACATGTCTTTTCTTTTGTTTTTCATATGTTTGTTTTGTTTGTATGACTGCAGATTCGTAAAGTATGGAAGGAGGACTCAGTGGTGCAGGGCAAAAGCAGCCACATGTGAGGAAAACTACAGCCTACCCTCCATGAACCGCCCTAGAGTGAGACAGATGAGAGACAGACACAAAATAAAGAGAGGAACAGTGAAAGAAGCGAGAGGAAGAGGCTCTAGAGACCTCTCGGCCTAAATTCTCCTGCTGTAGAGAGGAACTTTAACAGCAAATCAGAGAAATATTATGACATTTAGATTTATTACCTGTCTGTTCTTTTATAATGAGGTGAATATGATCTACATTTATCATTTTGCTTTACGGCTCTTCATCGCTGCTGAACGGCTCTAACGTTTCTTTCAGCCCGGTGCGAATGAGTGTATGTATGTATGTGTGTGTGTTTTCGTCTTTAACAGCTTGAAAAACGTTTTTTGCTTCCGATTCCCTGACCTATCCTGAACTGGGAAGGTGGTCTGTAAAAGGAGCTGAATTTGTGGTACCACATCAGTGCTGGGTTCTGTCCGTATTCCTACTTGACATCTAAATCTTGATGCTTGGAAGATGATGCACACTAACAGTTTGGAATAATTACGATTTTTAAATGTTTTTGAGTCTCTTATGTTCACAAAGGCTGCATTTATTTGATTAAAAATACAGTAAAAACAGTAATATTGTGAAATATTATTACAATTTTTTATGGTAATATGTTAAAATGTAATTTATTACAGTGATCATAGCTGCATTTTCAGCATTATTATTACTCGTTACTGTTACATGATCCTTCAGAAATCATTATAATATGCTGATTTGCTGCTCAAGAAACATTTCTTAGTATTATTAATGTTGAAAACAGTTGTGCTGATTAATATTTTTGTGGAAACTAATACATTTTCTTCAGGATTCTTAGATGCATAGAAAGAAACAAATCTTTTGCAAACATACACATGTCTTTACTGTCACTTTTTATTTCATTTAAAGTGTCCTTGCTGAATAAAAGTATTTTTTTTTTAAATGTTAAAAAATATTAACTGTTTTCTACATTGATAATATTCAGAAATGTTTTCTTGAGCAGTAAATCAGCATATTAGAAGGATTCCTGAAGGATCATGTGAAGAATATTTCAGAATATTACTGTTTTATTGTATTTTTGATCAAATAAATTCTGCCTCAGCTTAAAAGACGACTTTCAAAAATATTTAAAACACATAATTTTTCCAAACTTTTGGCCGGTAGGGTATAAAGAAACAAAATGGCAAAGCCAGCACATGTTTTACAGGTATATGAATATCAACATTATCATGTTTTACACAGCTAAAAACATATAATGTAGGAAATTCTTGCATTTTTTGTGCTTAAAAGCTTTTGTTTAACATTAACCACATGTCCCGCTTTGTTTGTATGATGTGAAATGTCTTTAAGTGCCCTTCTGTTGCACTTTTCCAAGTTTCAAGTTAGAATTTTTGCAGAGTTGAATGGAACGCAGCAATAGAATTCTTCATGATGTCACTCATTCCAGCTCCTTTATCAGGCCACACCCCTTTAGAGGCTTTGACTCCGCCTCCCATAGATAACAGCTGCAGGGCACACATCAGGGGCGGGGCTTCACTGGCCAATAGCATGTCTGCTTGCCCTGGCACCTCCTCTGTCTCCGCCCTTCCAGTGCAATTACTAATACCGTCTGTCTGCCATCTTTTCTAACTCATTTTTATCTAACGTCCCTTCAGTGATTCACATTTTCATTCATTTAACGACTTCCTGCTTTACCGTCCAATCGTCATGCTCGAGCGTGAGCTTTTTTTTTTGTTGTCAGGCAGGGGAGGAGCTATATTTACACACATGAATATGCTAATGTCCTGTTGATATGGGTATGTATTTATTGTGACCGATGTTTTGTTCATGCCTTCTTGGTTTTACCCTGTGGAGAACCCAGTCGAGAATACCGCAACCTCATTGGCTGGTTTCGGTTACCTTGGCAAAAAGGTATATACGTAAGGGTTTAAATGTACTCTGAGCCAAATGTACAGGTTAACCAGACATTTAACATGCATCATGTGATCTGTGTTTGGCATTTGTATGGTTGTCTTAACCTGAAGAATGGACTCCATGCTTGAGGTTTTTAATTTTTTTCTTTTTAATGTAATCACTGTGGTTTGACGAAGGGGAGTTTTTCTTTCTGTAATGTCTGTTGTGAAGAGATAATATTTTTTAATTTCATCATCTTCCACTGACTACTCACCATCCTTGAGGCACATAATAATTTTTACTTTTCTTTTTATATATTTTTTAATTCTCTCACTGTCATATTGAGCCCAGGAGAGGTGTTAGATATTTTTCATTTTCTCTTTATTCTTAAGTAGGTTTGAAGCCCAACACATCTACATCTCTACAGGCAGCATCATGGAAATGACAATTCGCACATGCCACAAATCTGCTATTTAATGCTGAATGCTTTTATTATGTTTAATAAAGCGCTTATTGATGAATTATGATATTTTATGTTGAATGAATTGAGCAGCATCTCCTGATAACTGACTGACTCGCTATTGATGAACCTATATATGAAAATGAATCATTGGGAAAAGGTTTTGAAAAGCGGAGAACAACATCTTAAAGAGGAAAGCATCATTACGTCTGTCTTCCGAACATACACACTGTCTCAAGTGCTCTGGTTCTCTTTAAGAACAAAACAACTTTAACATTTCATCCTTTCAGCACTGTTATACTGTGCCGGCTATATGGCATCTACACACACAGCTGTCTTATTTGGCCTATCAGTGATAAGAATCATTTGCCCTCGGCCCCTGCTCTGTTCGGGGCTTCAAAACACCATTCCCAAATCAGAGAGTTTTAAATATAAATATATGTGTATATCTATACGTACAAGTCTATAAATAAGAGTGAACTACCAATCCATGATAAGAGTCTATTTTTAAATTTTGATTAATAAAAACATCCCAGTTTCTTTTCTCTGCTTTGCTAATTGAATTAAACTTTTTTTTTTTTTTTTGGTCTCGTTTGGTGGGGTCTGCCAAATGTTTGTTTTGCACTTTTGTCTTTGTGTTCTGTTTGTTATGCTTGTGTTTTTGGAGCACTGAATACTTTGTATGTGTTAACTGTGCCAATTAAAGATAGAGGGGAAAATCAAAGAAATATTGTCTTAGTGTATCTGTGTTAATGTGTGTGTACTGGTTTGTCTATATGTGTTAGGGCAAAATGTCCTTACTGCTCTTCACTAGTTAAATACCGGTAGGCTTACAAACCGGCCAAAATGTTTTTATTTACCGGTACATCTATTTTTTTGCACGTTTCTGTGATGAGTAGGTTTAGAAGTAGAGATTGGGCTAGGCCAAAAACGTGTATATGCATACAATATATAAAAAACACTTTTTACACAAAACAGTGGCAGATTCATAAAAGTAGAGTAAATTATGTACATGTTCCATCTTCACGCCGTCATGTGTTTTGGGGGCGTGGCTTTGGAAGGAGCCCAGAAGGGAGGGGCTGGGAGGGAGTTTCTCTGTCAAAATCCAGCAGTTTTCTGCTAGTTTCTCAAACCTACCTACCCTGCCTTTAAATCCTCTTCGGGAGTGAGTTGAGCATTATCATGCACACGCTTCACACATTCCGCCATTACTTAACTTGTATCGGGTTATGTTTCTGCAACACACGAGTTTCAATCAATCAGCCGGCCGCGACAGACGTTTAGTTCTTTTAACAGTCTATAAGGAGGTAAATATTTTCAACTCAGGCTTACAACGTTGCAGAACCATTCACACCACAAATATACTTATATAGATAACGCAAAAAAGATCAGGTTTGCCACAAAATGTTATGAGAGACAGAAACGGTTCAGCTAACGTTACACGGCTTGTATACCCATAGATATTGAGGTATTTATTATGTCTATGTTAATACCGCCTATGTTAATACCGCATGGTCTTGTGTTTACTTCCAGGGCAAGAGTATGTGACGTACCCTCTCACGTCGTTATGATTGGTCGGTATATGCGAGATGCAAATGAGAAAGCCATGCAAGGCGCCTCAGGATCGCAAAAACAACATTTAAAAACATAAATCAAGTATTAATCCAACTAATACGCTTGTAATGTACGTTTATGTAAATATGTATACACAACGATATGTTATATATAATTTATGGTAAAAAGGTTTTCATATTAAAACTGGTTACCGTCGTTGGGAATTACAGGCACACACTGCCCTATATATAGCCTGAGAAGTTACGTCACGATTGTGTTGTATGAAAGGAGAGAAGGTTAGCACTCCCCTTGACAAGGATGGAAGAGGTCCCAGTGGCCTTCAACACACATACGGTTAAGGCATTGCCACTTACTTCGTGGCATCTCTAACCAGGTTTTTTTATGTTATTGCCATATTTTTGCACATAGTGCATGATGCAGAATTTAAACTCAAAACTACTCAGTTTTTCTCGGTAGTAAATAACGTGTTAATACCATAGACTAAAAAAAAAAGATACCCCAAAGCCATTATGTTCTATTATAAAGTTCTATTATGGTCTGAAGGATTGCCATATCACAGCTGTTTCATTGGGTGATTATTTAAAAAGCAATTTATATGGATTATTGGAAATGTTTTCAACCTGTATATTAGGTATAAATTTATTGTACTACTACTTCACAAATCGCACTGAGATTTGAATGCAGCTCAATGGGCTCTATGCACGGCGGTATTTCCGGTGAAGGGTTAAGGATGCTCGATAACTTCCGCCGATCGTAGAGTCCAATGCAATACCAATAATTTATATTGAATTTTATACTCCATGGTTATACTAAAGAAACGTTAGTCACAAAAACAGACAAAACAGACACCCCTCATTGTGTTAATGCTTCTTTTTAAAATTATATTAAATAAACATAACTATATTTAAAATTACATCTAAACATATGAAAGTTTCGTTTCAAAGACGGGAGGACAGTACATTTTGAAGACTCTGCCATAATCCCGTTTTCCTCGGTTTTCCTCCGCTTTAATCTCCCCAACCGGAAACGGAAGAGCATCCTTGCGTCAAATGCGGAACTTATGCGTGCATATAGCCAAAGGACGTATATTTACTATACTCTTTGATATAGCCTATGGAGGATTCAGGTTTCTGAGCCGCTGTCGTCGTGCGCCCCCTTGAGGATATACTGGTACTACAGTGCTGTAAACCTCAAGCGGCAAAATATCGCGAGATTCACTTAAACGAACGAGCGGGAGTGTGACTTCCATTTTTCAAACCAGATGTATGGAGTCGACGATGTTTTTCTTTGTTTCATTTCAATTTAATGTAGTTTAGGGTTTTTAGCAGTTGTAAATCTTTTATTTTGTGATAAACTACGATAAGAAACGATGGATTCAACAGAAGAGGACATATCTGCTCGGGTTTTGTTGAGGAGAGTCCTGCACACAGAGTTACCCAGGTCTCCTGTAACCAGAAGGTAACGTTAAGTTAAATTTTTTTCAAATGTCACTTAACGTTATATTTTTATTAACATATGCAATCTCCAGCCTATTTTTCAAATGTCACTTAACGTTATATTTTTATTAACATATACAATCTCCAGCCTAATTGTATGTGTTTGCTTGCTTTAAAATCAGTTTACGTAAATGGATTATGCACAGATACATTTTATAAACAAATAGTTGAGTAATTAGTTTTTCAAACATTATGTAACTTAGTTGAGTAATAACTAAATACAAAAACGTCATAAGGGGAAAGTTATGCTACTATCTGTATAACTTACTGGTTGTGGGTTATGTCTGTATTAATATTTTATTTAGCATTGCCTTTTAAAACTATACAAATTGGGAATTATAGCCATTAACTTACAGACAACAATGTAAAACCTCTCTCTCTCTCTATATATATATATATCATTTTCTGTATGTTTTGTCTATTACTTTTCAACGTTTGTTATGTGTTTCAGTTCAACCAGTGTACGGCGGAGCATGAGGGTGAAAAATACCCTGGTCTGGAGAGTCCTGGATCTGCCTTACGTCACAGACTCAAGAAGAAGCTCCATGAGGTACGTGTGGTGTTTAATAAATTATGATACAACTGAATATTCTACATAATCACATCCTGAATACCTTCCCTTTTTTTTCAGAGTGTCTCTCTGTCACCCCTCCCTTCACCTAAACGTCGGAGGTCAATGAAGACGGACCCTCCTGTCGCGGCCCCGTCCCCGCTGTATGACGAGGACGTGACGACTCGTGGTTTGCTCAGAGGGATCATTCACATGGGTGAGTGGAAAGGTTTCAGGAATGAACCGATAAATGTCAAGAAAAACTGATGGGTGTATTAATAAAGAGAAATATTCTGTATAAATATATATATATATATATATATATATATATATATATATATATACACATTTTATTGCTAAGGAATACCTGGAAATATCAGGGATTTTTTTATTTTCAAACATAGAAAAGCTATGTAGTACAAATATTAGTTACATTTTAATTTAATTGGCTTTAATTGATATATATTTAGTTTTAATTTTGGAACTAAGTTTTATTAATTTGTGCTTTTTGTCATTTTTATTAATTATAAAATATATATTTTTGTTTGCCATATTAGAACTTTAACTTATTTTATTTCAGTTAATTGCCAAGGCAACATTTTTCTAATTTGAACTCATTTTCATTTATCTCTAATTTACTTCATTTTTAGATTTATTCAAATTACCGAAAACAATTTTAATAGTTTTAGTTAACAATAACAACACTGGTATATGTACTCACTATGTTGAAATGTTTTAAATGTTTTCCTTTAAGCAGTAGTATTTAGTTCACTTGATCTGTGTTTGTAAGTTTACACATTGTTTCAGGATGCTTCTGTATACATCGTTATCCAGTTGCTTGATTACATTTTTATAATTATTAATGATTAACATAATTATTTACAATTATCTGTACTAACATAATGAGTTATTTTTGATTATGTGCACTAAATAATTGACACTCAAGTTTTTAATGCTTAGCTGTAAAACTTGAATATATAAATAACTAATACCTGAATAATCAGAAAATGATGTTATTTATGTGACTGTAATGAGATTTCATTTAGTAAAATCTTCTTTGCATCAAATATGATTACATTTGCTTGCTTCCCCAGCCCAAATGTTTGCATTAATAGTGAAGAAAAAAATTTGAAACCAAAAAAAAAAGTTTTTGAAGTTTCACCCTTGTGTGTTTCAGAGACGGAAGCATCACTTCTGATGTCGGGTCAGCCTGCACTTCAAGTAGCAGAACCGAATCCAGCCGAGTCGAGTGTGTCCAGTGCCGGAGAGAGAACGTTAGTAACTCTTCAGTCTCGTGTACTAGTAGTTCTCTGCACGTTGTGTTCACGTGTCCGTGTTTTCCTCAGTGAAGGCCTGTCTGGAGTGGAGCTGTCTGATCTGACTCTGAACACTGAACCCCTGACGCATGCGGTCAGAGGACTGAGCCGCAGGAAACCTCAGCGTGCCTTCAGTGTGTCCACGTTGGAGAGACAGTTCGATCAACTGCCAGGTGCTTCACCCATTCTCACCTGTTAAATGATTTCGTTAGCAAGACCAGTTGGAATTGAAAACAGGCGTACTGCATATATAGTGGAATATCAGCACATCATTTTAATGTCACATGTGCAACAGACCATTCCGATAAAGCATCATCTAACACTTTTCTACATTCTCAGACAACACAGAGGACGTCTCGCATGTCTCTCACAGACGTGATGTCTCTCAAGAGAAACCAGATACATCACATGATTTGGATTTGTCTGCTGGCTCAAAGAGGTAAATGCTTTGTCCATTATTTTCCAATAGACAAGTAAATAAAATTGCTACTTAAAGGAGTAGTTCACTTTTAAAAAAACTTTTGCTGATAATTTACTCACCCCCATGTCATCCAAGATGTCCTTGTCTTTCTTTCTTCAGTCGAAAAGAAATTAATGTTTTTGACATGAACATTCCTGGATTTTCTCCATATAATGGACTTCATTGGGAGCCAAACGGTTCAAGGTCCAAAAACAGTTTCAGTGCAGCTTCAAAGGGCTTTAAACGACACCAGACGATGAATAAGGGCCTTATCTAACGAAACCATCGGTCATTTAAAAAATAAATAACAAAGTTATAAGTTTTATAAGCACAAATGCTCGCCTTGCTCTGTTCTGTGATGACGTTCGTGACTCTCCTGTTCGAACTCGTTCATCAAAATTAACAAATCTTTTTTCGAGTCATGACTCGAAGGGTCCTAGATAAGACCCTTATTCATCGTCTGGAGTCGTTTTAAAGCCCTTTGAAGCTGCACTGAAACTCTCATTTGGACCTTGAACCGTTTGGTTCCCAATGAAGTCCATTATATGGAGAAAATCCTGGAATGTTTTCATCAAAAACCTTAATTTCTTTTCGACTGAAGAAAGAAAGACGTGGACATCTTGGATGATATGGGGGTGAGTAAATGATCAGCAAATTTTTTTAAAAAGTGAACTACTCCTTTAATAAGGAACTATATAGGTTGAAATTGAATTGTAAGATGTAAGAGATGTTTGAGGCATTTTAAGTGCGATTCATTTCAAGTTTATTTTCTGTCAGCGGGCTGAACCTGACCTTGAAGACACCATTTGTGGATATGCGCTCTGAGAGGGCGCGGCTACAGCGGAAGGTGTCCAATCGGAAGCTGTCGTCTGTGGATGCATTTGATCTGGCCGTTCAGAGATGTTTGGAGCAAGGCCCGAAACAAGGTTTATATACACTAGGGCTGCACAATTATTTGAAATAAAACCAACATCGTGATATGGCTTAATATGATCATTAAATCTCAATGGCTGCAATTTATTTAAATATAGTATTTTCTGCATGTTTCAGAGTGAAGCATTTGTTTACACGAGAGCAGCTCATGATGCAGTGTGTTTTTGGTTTCTCAGAACGGCTCGGTTAGCAACTTTGGGTCGCTTATAACTAGGGCTGGACCAGAATATTCGAATATTCGTTCGGTGGGTTGGTATTCGATTTGAAAATATGACATTCGAATATTCGTTTTTTTTTTTTTTTTTTTTTTAAACCTGGCATCCCCCTCGAAACGGCTCGCATTCGCGCTTGTATACGTTTTACACTATAAAATCTGGTGAAATACAATACTTTACATATAAATTCATTATAGCTACTTAATAAATAGATGTTTGCTTCTTCTTGGACTACTAAAAGTGTTCCTGCAACGGCAGTAATCTCTGGCTAGAGCGCAGAACAGCAGAGTTTGTATGGACAGAAGTGAATGCCTGAGCTTGTATTTTGGGTTAAGCTGCATTGCTTTGACATTGTGGAAAATAGAATAATAGAAACAAAATATATTAAAATGTATGTAGTTAATAAAATGTATAAATGTATGTATTAGTGTGTTTTATATCACTAGTGCAGTGTCCATTCTCAGAGCATATAAGACAGCATATCGGACGTCCATTCTCTGCTCGCGTGAGGCGCGCCACTTCTTTATTTACATCTACCCTGCTTTGTCAGTAATTTGTTAATGAGACTATTAGACTAGCCTACCTTATTAGAAGTATTGCTTAAGTTACAGACCTGTGTGTGTTTTATATCAGTGCAGAGCAGTGTCCGTTCTCGGAGCATAAAGCCTGTTTTATGCTTCTGCGTCGAATCGACAGCGTACCCCTGCAGACCCCTCTGCGTCACCGCGAACCCCTCTCCAACCCCTACGCCGTAGCTTGACGTGCACCTCCAAAAAATTGTAACTACGCGTCGAGGCAACGCAGACCGCAAGGGCTGTGATTGGTCAGATGCACCGCGATGCAACGCAACCTGACGCAGAACCATAAAAACGGCAACGACGGCGTAGGAGTGACGCGAAGCTACGCCGTGGAGTTGACGCAGAAGTATAATGAGGCCTTTAGATCTGCTCGCGTGAGGCGCGCGCCGCTTCCGGCTCGCGCTGTTCTGTAGTTTATTAAAAGTTTATTAATTCTGAACGTGTCGCATGTCGCCTGTCTATCTATATTGCACTAAATACACTGCACTCCCTCGTGAAGTCGTTTGGATGAACGGTTCTCGAAATAATAATCATGTCCTGATTATGATCCTGCGCATTTTACAAGCGCTTCAAGACACACACGCACACTTGCACACACGACACACGCACACTTGCACACACACGCACATTTGCACACACGACACACGCAAGGTCTCTCCCTCTCTTTGTCGTGCGTGCGCTACACGGTTTGGAGCTCGCGAGCAGCTAGATTCCGGGAGATTTTAACTAATTTGCGGGCATCAGGGAGCCGCTATTAATATGCGGGAGACTTGGGATGTCTGTGACCGAGACGTACGGTAGCCTATAGAGATTCCAAAGCTTCGAATATTCGATGTTCATTCCTACCGAAGCTTCGAAGCTCAAAAAATGGTATTCGGACCAGCCCTACTTATAACGTGCATATGCGAAAGCAACATGCAGCAATAATCCTCCCAAACTTATGAGAAGCACTTATAAACCAGCAGTTGTCAACAAAAGACGCTTTATTTTTTTAATTTAATATACACCGAGTCTGATATTATCCATCCGTCTTATTTGGTCTGTATGTTAAAAAGTTTCTGTCCTTTAGATCACTCTGTGGTTCAGGATGGAAAAACTCTTGAAGATTCTTCATGGCAGAAGTTCACGCTCGGCCTCGGTGATGTCACAGAGCTTTACGTCCACTCGAAAAAAGACGAGACCGTAGGACCATCACATGAAGAGTTGGTGCCTTCCTCCCAAGAAGCAGGAGATGATGTGTTTTTGAGTCCTGGAGATTATATTGTACTTGCTCCAACGCAGGCGATGACAGAATCACTTCCTGAATCTCAGCATGTGGAGCTACAAGATCGGGAATCCATTGTGGAAGTTGAGGATGAGAACATGGAGGAGAAAGTTGAGGATGAGAACGTTGTGGAAGTGGAGGATGAAGTTGAGGATGAGGACGTGGAGGAGGAAGTTGAGAATGAGAACGTTGTGGAAGTGGAGGATGAGAACGTGGAGGATGAAGTTGAGGATGAGAATGTGGAAGTGGAGGATGAAGTTGAGGATGAGAATGTGGAAGTGGAGGATGAAGTTGAGGATGAGAATGTGGAGAGAATTTGAGGAGAATGTGAGAGAAGTTGAGGAGGGAATGTGGAAGTGAGGATGAGAACGTGGAGGAGAAGTTGAGGATGAGAATGTGGAGGAGGAGTGAGTGAGAACGTGGAGGAGGAAGTTGAGGATGAGAATGTGGAGTGGAAGTTGAGGATGAGAACGTGGAGGAGGAAGTTGAGGATGAGAATGTGGAGGAGGAAGTTGAGGATGAGAAGTGGAGTGGAAGTTGAGGATGAGAACGTGGAGGAGGAAGTTGAGGATGAGAACGTGGAGGAAGAGAACGTTGTGGAAGATGAGCATGAAGAGGTTGAGGAAGCTGAAGATGAGCACACTGAAGAGAACCCAGATGCATCACATCATCCAGAGCGAATAACTCGTAGAGCTCACCGCTCAGAGGGAGGAGGAGCTGTCCTCTTCCAGCGGTCCCCAGCCCCCACTAGAGTCACAAAGAGTTTCGGAGCTGGACTGAATCCCAGAGAGAAAGGTGAGAACAATGAGACTTCCTGAAATGACAATCACAAGGTTCAACTTGAGTATTATAGGCTCAAATGAGTTTGGGGTCGGTAAGATTAAAATAAATATTTAAATAATTTATCTGTTAAATAATCTATTCCAATGATGCAAAGCTTTTTGATTTTGGGATTATGATTAAATAAACAGACATGGCATATTAAGATGCCCCTAAAATGTCACGTTAAAAAGCAAACTGCTCTGTTGCTTTACATGGAATGGTCTCTTTCTGTTTAAGTGGGCAGGTCTTTAATAGGACTAAACTAAAATTAATTGATTGAAAATTAGGTTGAAAAGCTAATGCGTTCTGTTCAGATCGTCTGGAGTTTGGTGACTGGAACAGAGAGAGTTTGCAGGACGTTACAGATGAAGAAAGAGAACAAGCGGGCAGCCCTGTGGCAGAGGTCACCACATCTAAGCGGAGGTCATCGCAACGTAAGGCTAGTCTGGCTGAGGAAGATTTGCCCGAGCTTGTAGAGCATCATGATCCCCCGGAGGAAGTGAGCCAATCAGAGGAGGAGGAGCTGATGGAACAATCAGAGCCCTGAACCTCCTCAGGAGGAGGAGGAGGAAGAGGATGACAACGACGATGCTCTTAGTGCAGGTGATTCCACTTTCACACGTTTTATGTCTTCGTTTTGCAATTTGTCTTCTCAAATCTGTTCAATTTTTAATACATTTACATTTGAATTAATCATATCAGTGAACTGGTTTCAGTGAAAAACAACTAAAGCCAATTTGTGAGCTGTCCTGTTTCTTGCTCTCTCATTGGCTGTAGGTCATTGCGATGTACCGGTAGTCAAACACATTCACACAGCAGGATAATAATTGCACACAGCGTCTCTGATAATTCACACTGCGTGATTGTCACTCACGTGAACGAGCTCTGATGTGCCTACGATATCAGGCATTTGTCGGCGATCTCCCAAAATCGTTTAAAAATCAACATTTAAAATCGTGCAGTGTGAACTCGGCATTATTGAATCATTAAAAAGAACCAGTTGTTGATGTGCTTGCAATTCCGGTTTAGCTAATTTACTTTTGCATTAATTGTATTTTCCTTTATTTCAGAACTGTCCATGAAAACTCCTGCTTTCGTAAGACAGAAGAGAGTGTTCGCAAGTCCTAGTGCGCAGGCCATGCCCACAATCCTCAAAGAAGTGAATGCTGGGTATTTACCAACAACAGTCCTCTTCCCTTTGTCTGTTTTATAGTGTGTCCTAATGCAGATTTAAAACCCTTTTATCTCAGTCCCCCTCAGGTGGCCAAACGAGCCCCCAGAAAGAAGCGTCAGACGGGGGTTAATGTTCTTCCCAAGAGTTACGTCATGAGTGTATTCAAGCATTTCGCCAAGACCAAAGTGGCCAGTGACGTCTACCCTGTCATTAATGAATTGTAAGTGCTAAAATAAGGGTTATTTACATTATACAGCATGAACATTTGAAGTGACGTCTCCTGCAATGTTTCTGTCTGTGCTGTTTTTTTTTTCTCCTTAGTCTTAAGAAGTACTTTGAACGGCTAGCAGATGATCTGGATGTATTCGCTACTCACGCCAAACGTAAAACTATTGAGATTGAAGATTTTGAGCTCCTCATGAGAAGGTAAGCATTAAAGAAGGTTATGCTTTTGTACATTTTCAGCTTTCTTTAGTGTGTAATGTTGTTGTTTGAGCATTAAAAAAGATCTGAAAGTACAAAGCACAAAATCCCTCCAGCGGGAGTTATTCTCTATATCAGTGTCACTGTTTCTGAACTCCCTGAAACGCCCTTAATTGGTTTAATTGTCTTGACATTTTTTCTGCTAACGAACATGTCACAATATTCCTCATTTAATGGAAATGGAAAAAAGGGGCGGGGTCTAGTTAGCTAGTAGTGTTGAATCTCGCGGTTATGGTAAGGGTCGTGACTTTTTTTTATACGCGCTTGAAGCAGTTGACATTAAAGCAGGAAAACCTAGTAGATCCCAAAAACAAAATCAAGACTTTGAAAAAGGGCATAATAGATCTTGTTTTTGTACACTTGTGCAGCCTTTTCCCCCATTGAGTCATATTGGCTATGTTTAGCCTGCTCAACTGACTGTTTTTGTTGTTTTCCTCAGGCAGGGCTTTGTGACGGATGGTACGCCTGTGAATATACTGATAGAGAAATATCTTCCGCTCGAGTATCGGAAACTTCTCATCCCGGTGGCCACCAGCGGAAATAAAGTCATCCCAACACAAAGAAGGTGAACATGCAGACGTGACGTAGATGACTGCGCATATCTGCATGTGCTCTTGTAAATATGTTTATATGTTCAAAACATAAATACCTTGTTTTGTAAATAAAGATTTGTGTAATATATATGTCATTTTTTTTATGCAACACCAAATAAAATAAACTTTCAGTTCACTGTATTTTTAGTCATTTATGTATATTTTCAAAAACGTTCTTCAAAGCAGACATTAAAAACCGCATGGTATTTAAATTAAAGTCCTTGTCTTATTGTGTATGATTCATCTTTCTTCTAAATAATTAGCTTAAAAAATATTTCTGCCATGTAAAAATATAAGCCACAAACATCATAGCCTTCTGATTCTGTGTTGGAAATTATTTGAAATACACTAGTTGGAGTACAGTGTTGTTTACTTCATACTATACTTTATGATGTGAAACCATATGCATTATATAAGCAGTAGTAGTCTGTTTTTATTCTTATTCTCATAACAGTTGTGTTACACTTTTAATTCAATTTTGTGTAAATCCAATGCTTTATACTATGCTGTTTTTGATGATTTTAAAATGCATTTATTTCATGCTTGGATACTGTAGTAATGACAGCATTCATGAGCTGTCTTTAAGTTCTCTCTTCAAAATAAAAGCTTTTTGATTTTGAAAGCAAAGAAATACATCCATAAATATTTGTAAAATTATAATTTTACGTTTCTGTAAACAAAATTATTGTTATTCATAAATACTTGGTTTTATTTTACAGTGCAATATTATAATTTCTGAATATTTTCTGTGTTGACTTATTGTATATTTATATCCAATGGGTAAAAAAGGTTTTCCTTCTATGTCCTTAACTGTTTAATGCCTTTCCAACCCTATATCTATTGTCACTTGGAAAGTCACAGAAGATTAATGTTAGATTGGAGGCGTATTATTGTTTGAAGTAGTAGGAATGATGTACTATGATCACAAATTTGTCCCGGACTAATTTAATATGCAAAAATACCAGATCTATAAATGTGTTTGAGTACAGTGTCCACTAGGTGGCAGTCACACTCCATCACAGGAGTTTAATAAGCGTGATGGTGTTATAGATGCAGGCTTTTGAATAGACTATGTGCACGTTAGCATATGCTACTTCCGGCTGCGAAACCGATATGGGGTGTCTAGTTTCCGGTAGCCTGATGGACAACGTAGATTATGTATATTTCTCCAGATGTCTTGGACATTAACCGAAGATTACAGTCGATATTATAATATAATATTAGAGTCGATGATGTTCATCGACTGGTTAGTGATTTTTCTCCAGCTCCCCAGAGCAAGAGAGAGAAAGGGGTTTAAATATTACATCTCTCAGTATGTCATACAGGGAGTACACATGTAATACAGGGAGTAAAGGTATCCGACGTTGGGAAAGGGAACTAAAAAAAGTCCTCGCTCTAGACTAGGTACTGAAAGAGTTATAGGAACTTAGTCCGGTCGGAACACGCGAAAAAAATGGTTATAGGAAGGTTCTAGGCACTGCAAAAGTCCCTCCGGACGGAAAGCGGCTATAGACACCGTGAGTAGTGACTTTTCCCTTGTCAGTGGTTTAAAATATGTAGTTGGATTGTTTCATGTAACTTAGTTCTTCTCCCTCGCTGTGTTATGGCTTTGCTATGTGTGGATACATGTGCTGGTTACGTTCGTGAGACAGCTGATTAGTACTCTTGTCATTGACCGGAAAACAGTAACGTTACAGGAATCACCAACCCGTCGATCACGAAGAGTTTTCAAAATCAGAGAAAAAAGCCTATTGTGTGTAGTAAATGGTGTTCTAATCTAAGAGATATGGAGGCGCGCACGCTGTTACAATCACGTCATTTTTGCGGCGCGCACCTTTGGGCTCATGCGGATCCGTCGAGTTAAACAAGGCTTTACGCTTTAACCATTAAACCAGCTCAGCCACAGTAAGTTTTTTATGTTTTAGGTCCATTGCGAACGATTAAACTAAGTTAACGCCGGTCCACTGATGTAAACAAGACGGCAACCGGAAACGAAGTACCCAACGTCCGCCCTCAAGCCGGAAGTTAGCATTTTTCTCGTGCACAGAGCGAATTATACACCATAACTTTTATTATAAAATGGATCATTCCGATATTGAATGCTAATTGGTCAATACGATGTTGCAAAATATGTAGGCTAGTATAGACTATATCACTGCACAGCACTAGAAGAGACCAACTAATAACCTTAGATTACATGATGTCAGGTATAGATCTTATATCAGAAGTACAACATGCATTTGCTTGTTTTTATTTTGCATTGACTTGTATAAAAGCAGTAAGACATGAATATTTTGTGGAATTACAGTTTTTGTGCGCATTTTAAAATTTACAATCTTTAGTTACTCAAACATTTCCGCTATCAAGCCAAACCATGACCTCTTATTCACAATAAGTCACATTCTCTTGTACCTTATTGTTATAATAACTGCTTTAATATGGTACAGTGTTGTATAAAAGAGTTTGGGTGAAGTTGAAGTAACTAATGCACCGTTTCTTAATCTTTCCCTCCAGCTTTTTTCCTTTTGCTAATGACCGAAGCAGACGTGTATGTGTGAGTTTTACAAGGCCAAGTCTGTTTTTGAGATTTGCGGGTCCAGACAGACGCTGGATTCCTGTTTCTTTCCAAACCTCTTTCAGTATCTCTCGTATTTATTTACTGTCAGACTGGATTTAATCTTTCAAAGCTTTCACTTCCAGATCCGGCTCATGTTTCACACCCTTCTCATTGTGGAGTCGCTATAGATTGATCCGGCCCTCCAGATGTTGGGTCCCTGTGGCCCTCTGGGGCCCCGACCTCCTCCTCTCCTCCTCCTCTCCTCCTCCTCCTGCTTGCAGTGACCCTTCCACATTCTCCACAGTATGAGTCAGCACTGCAGCCGCTCCGGAGAACTCCATCTATCATGTTGAGTTTCATTACAATGTAGCACTTAACCAAACATTGCTCGAAAATGAACCTCTGACAAGCCAATCTGTTCTCTGTCTCCTTCATGAAGCCACAAACGTGGGTCACAAAGCAGCGCGGCAGCCAGAGAGCTCACGTCATCTAGTGCATGACTCACCGGGTGAGAAATTATCCTCAGTGTGGCTGGATGTGCGAGCGAACACGTGTGTGAAATTAGCTGACTTATTGTTCAAGATGAGATGTGAAACAAGAGAGCTGTTGTTGTGAAAGTGAAAAACATTGATCCTATCTGCTTTCTTAATGCAGTTATTACAAAGAAAAAGCTAGTCTTTATAATGTTTCAAGTGTAACAACTTGCTCCCCCTCTGAAATAACTGACATCACCAAGCCCTCTTCTTTTTTATCCCCTCCCCCCCGACTACCTGCCGTAAAGGACGCTTTTAACCATCTAATCAGTTCCTCATGCAAAAACATTCGTACTTTTTGGAAAAAAAAAAGAAATATCACATTACATGAGTAAAATAGTTTGCAGATTTTTCCTGTTGACATTTCCAAGATATTTTTTTGTTTGGTCATCTGATCACGGTGAGCACTACTGAGGGGACCAATAGACTAACTGCATTCCTTTTGGAGTGATCATCCCTATTCTGTTCACTTTAAAGGCTCCACAACGAAAGCTTTGGAGGTTGAAGGGTGTACAGACTCTTTTGAAATAGCATACTTAATATATCTTTATGTGGCAGAAATAGTATGCTGCTAATATGCTGTTCTAAATTAAAAAACCCTGCAAAATTATTGCCACAAGTGTCTCCCTTTAGAGTGCCTGGAAAAGCGCCATTTGAAACACACTGTGAGAAGCCGTTCACAAATAACATCTTTTTTCATTGCACTGCTTTTATATTGTTTTTCTATGTTAACATGCGCTAGGCTAGATGGACGTGTTTGACACATCATTCAAAAAAATACCTTGCTCAAGTTCAAAGAATTTTAACTTAAAAAAAAGCACGTCTCTAGACCTTTCATGACCTTTTGCGTGCGTGTGTGTGTGTGTGTGTGTGTTAGAAATCAGGAATGAGAACATTGTGCTTGGTAAGTTTTCCGTCTTCAGACCAAACTTGGGTTTTCAGCCATTTAAACCATGTCTGGCTAGAGCGCTTGACGAAATGTTTACGCATTAGGTCAGTAAGTGGAGAGTAGACAGTCTTTTGTGGCGATTTGTACACATGAGCGTTTACACTACGAAAGCAATCCGGTCAAATGCATTTTTGACTACTTCTGGAAGTGGTTGATAGTGGACAAGCTCAAAAGGTTTTAGACCGTGTTTACACCTGTATTTAGCGTCTTCCATTTTGATCCGATCGACCAAAACGCAGGTGTCAACAGGCCTTAAAGTAAAACTCCACAGTTTTTTTCATATTAAACCAAGTTATTGCCTTAACAAAGACGAGTTGATACCTCTCTCGTCACTGTGCGTGCGCTCAATCGCTCTGGCGCGCGGTGACACTTTGATAGTCCAGTTCATTCATTAGGATCCAAACAGAGATGAAGTTAGAAGCGACCAAACACCTCCACGTTTTCCATATTTAAATACAGTTACACAACCAAGTATGGTGACACAAAATAAAACGTGATGCTTTTCTAAGCGCGTAAAATGGATAACTATAATGTATGGCGGAATAGCAGGGAGCACTTCGACTAGGTGCAGTATTATTATCGCTCCTGATTCTGAATGATCCTGGAGTGATGATATTACTGCACCGAGTCGAAAGTGCTCCCAAGTGCTATTTCGCCATACATTATAGTTCAAAGTGTCGCCGCGCGCCAGAGCGATTGAGTGCATGCACTGAGACGAGAGAGGTATGTATCAACTCGTCTTAGTTAAGGCAAAGTCCTTTCAGGCAAGTCATGCCACTCGGCCGCCATCTTGGCAACGCCTCCGGCCAGCTATTTCTGACTAACAAGACCAGGCTCCTATCTAAATGAATGGGCAGAGAGTCAGAACTGCAGTTTCACTGGACATAAAAACTGCATGTATAGAAACAGCAGTAAAATATGATAAAAATCGCTGAAAAAGTTTGATGACTTCGCCTCAAAATAAGGTTTAAAACGCCTTTTCCCCCACAGGTTATACTTTTACTACGCATGCGCAAGGGTTCACGACACCAACTTCATTTACGTCTCTATCCAGAATGCCGGTGTTGTGCCGAGCACTTAAACAAATGCTCAAGTTATGCTCAAGGTAGTTAAAGTTATGCTTCAACTACCTTGGTAGTCCGGTGCCTTCGCATTGTTATCACCCTCTTCCATGTGGATCCATCTGTCGCCAAATCGTTTCCGCTGTCACAAACCTCAATTGTGCGCATGCGTCAGAGGAACCAGACGATAGGCTCAAATGTTTCCCGGCTTGACTGTTAAAAGCAGACGATTGGCTGTCCAGCGGGAGGGGCGGGACATGTGCATACAACCGCCATCTTTGGCGTTACGATTTTTCCCTATATAGTTGTACTGAGGATTGAGGAAATGGCATGTCTCTATATAAATTGTCTCTGGTTAAGGGAATAACAGTTTAATATGAAAAAACGGTGGAGTGTTCCTTTAAGAAGCCATGCTGGTTAGTTCTGCCCATCGTGGAATTTTCTTGGTCACATTTCGTTCCATATAGCTAAAAATTAAACATCAAAAGTGTTCTTGATTGGCTGATTGAACTTCTGAATAGATATACAAAGATGGCGCACTCCTATTACTTATGAATCCAGTAGCTCCTCAATGCAGTACATGAGATCCACGGGGAGGAGTCGGATCAAGATCCAAGGGTGGAGATGGGTAGGATTAGGGGTGGGTTTAGGGATTAGGGGGCGGAGATGGGTAGGTTTAGGTGTATGTAAGGTGGGAGGAGTTGGATCTGGATCCGACTCCTCCCCGTGGATTTCATGTTCTGCAGTGAGGACCATCTCTATGAATGGGCTAAACTACAACTCGCAATCTGGCGGAATAAGCCCCTCCTTCCAATTAAAAGAGCCAATCACCAATTGGTAAAGTCATTGCGTCACTGCAGCTGCCTAAAAGCGCCGCTTCGCTGGTCTAGCCTGAAAAGTAAGCTTTTTCCAACTCTATTTGAGCATAAGAAACAACATTTATGAGACAATTCATGTCAGATTGTGTTGCTGATTTGAAATATGTTATTTAATTGCGAGTTCGTCAAGCACTTTTTGAGATTTCAGGATTCCCCCGTTCAAGTGAGGGAATAAACTATGGAATAGTTTTGGGCTCGAACACAAACAGTGTCAAAGCATTCACCAGTTTAAAGCACTCTATACACAAAAGGACTTATCACAGTACAAGGAGGCGGGGCTTAATCGTCTGGTGATGTATTCTTCATAGGCTGTTATTCGTCTTACCTTGTAGGTATTCTGATTACCATTTTTGATATTACTATGATTGTTACCTGCGGTAATATATGGTGTGTAATTAAGAAATATTTGTGTTTTTTCATGTGTATATATGTATAATATACATATTATTGTACTTTGTAGATACAGTATAAATATAATTGAGAGTTATGATAACGTTAACAATTAAGGAAGCAGCTACCTTTGTTTTTCTTTTTAATTGTAACAGTGGGTCTAAATAAGTCTGACTTCTTCCCACTCCGTTTCGAGCAATTGATTGATTTATGTTGTTAAAGTAAGGTGAATTTACATTGTTGTATAGATCTTTGTTATATATTGCTCGAATTCTGCCCGGAGGCGTTGCAAATATGGCCGCCGTGAAATATGAACAGACTTTCCTTGAAAGGGACTTTGATAGCTAGCTAGCAATGTTGTTTTGTTTGTTAACATGTAGTATAGCACACAAAATGCACATATTATGTGGTTTATAGGAAATTATAGACAAAAAATTTGCTCCTGTGTGAAATTTTATGTCATTCTCTATTGGTGAGGGGTGACATCAGCCTAAAACTTTTTTTGGGACAAAGTAGAAAAGACATTAGCATGTCGTCCAGCTATCTGTCCTAAATCTCTAAGTTTGAACGGTCGACTTATCCAAATCAAACAAGTGAAGCTCAAGCAGAGCTGTGGGGTCTCTGGTCCAGCGCTGGTCACTAGGCGCGGATGTTTTCGTGTTGGTCTGTGTCTGTTTTCACAGTGTTGTGTGAATGTTTTCTGCTCTTCTGGCTGCAGGGGAAGTTTCTGTTTCTGGCACTTCTTCTCGTCCGTTCTTGCCAGAACTTGGACCCAGTGGACCCGCACCAATTTCATCATCAATGTTTGACTGAGTCACACTGCTACTTAGCAAAGAGAGTGAGAGAAAGATCTGCTCGGCCAAAAATACATGAATACTATACACCAGATGGTAATAAAGTGAAAAGTAAATAGCAAAACAGAATGATCTAGAGATCTAGAAGGGTCTTGCTTTCTGGTCTGTGCTAGTCAGACCTTTCCACAGGCAAGTACCTCTCATGTTTTAGTTAGTCATTAGTCATACTATCCTCCGGCAATATTAGCTAATGTATTCTAATGGTTTAATATGGCTTTAATTACACACACAAACAATTTTTTCCTAGGTTTCTGGCGGACGGGCTATGACATTTAAAATCCCATGTCTCAAAAGCCACAAAACGAGTCATTTCCAGTGGAGACGAGGGTGAGAACTACGTTTCCCAGAGCACAATGTGTCCTCTGTTCACAGAGTTGACTTTGTAGTGTCCCGACATATTTAGTCTTTATACAGTATGCTTCCTCTCATAAAGATGTCACAGTTCATTCCTTTTCACTGGTTCAAGTCTGGAACATTCTTTTCCATTTTGAGGTTTATCCCTCTTTAAAGGGATAGCGTTAACACTATAAGGTATCATTTGTTGACATTAATGTATTAACTAGCATGAACGAATAATGAGCAATACATTTGTTGCATGTATTTATTAATCTCAGTTTACTGAAAAATGAGAAGAGATATTCTGGATACTGCGCTGATCGCTGTTTTCCGCACAATTGCATGGAGATCGGAGCTTTCAAAATCGAAAAATAATCCGTAAGTACTTAAAAAATATATTTAAATAATCATAAAAGTGCGCCATATGATTAATGCACTATATTTAAAGTCTTCTGAAGTCATATAATAGCTTTGTGTAAGGAGAAGGACTGAAATGTAAGCAGTTTTTCATTGATCTGTCTGGGCAGTGGCAGTCGGAATGAGTCAGTGAGTTGAATTCGAGAACAGCATCAGTGATTCATAAACAGTTTCATGCATTGGATCAACCAATTTTTTTAATCCGACATCGCTCTGAAAACCTCCAGGCCGCATGTCAAGATTTTCAGTGAGTACCCCAATGATTACACTTTACAGCTGCTCTTCACAAAACATATCATATACCTTTGAATGGTCATTTTGGATTTCGACCACCCCAGCCAAGAATAAAAGTCGGTTAATGACATCTTCGAGTGTTTCAGTGCTTATGTGTGTGTTTCAGACCACAGTAGGGCTATCTGTATCATCATAGCAGTAGACAGTCAGGCCTCCTCTAATACTGAGCGGCCCCGGCCCGTGACCACATCCCCCCGCCCCCTTTCAGAAAGATGGGGTGATGGATGGAAAGTCGGGATGATGGCTGTTTTTCCTCTATTTCGCTCTCCCTGCTCCATGTTCCCCCCCTCCCCTCGTCTTTCTTTCATGTCCTGCTGAAGATGTACAGCTTCCTGCCCGAATGTACACGTGGAGCTCCTCTCCTGTTCCTTTTCCTTCTATCCCTCCTGTCTTAAATTCTATCACTATTCCTTCTCTTTCTTGTTTATATCTTCTTCCCTTTTTAGCATTTTATTTTCATCCACAAAGTTTCTCTCTCTCTCTCTTTCTTTGAGCGTCCATATTTTCAATTCAAGTTTAAAGGTTAAAATTAAAAAGGTTTTTGAAACTGTGCATTACAGTTAATCGGATATGTTTGGAATGGCATACTAGTACTTATGTAAAAAAAAAAAAAATGTATGTAGTATGCATACTGCACAGTGTTTGCTGTATGCATGGGATACTTTGTTTACTAGTTCACTGTATCTCACAATGCAATGAGCTTGATTTGACCTTTGATATGCAGTTTTTAATATTTGAAAAGACTGCCAAAAGTTAAGGCGTTTTTACACAAAACTGGATTAAAAATGCAAAATAACAGTTCTCATTTCCAAGATAATATTGCTGACAGCACTTGCTGAATTAACAACGTGCAACATGATGAGATCATGTGAAAGCCATTTAGTATACACTTTTAAAAAGTTTGGGGTCAGTAAGATTTTTCTTTTTGAAAGAATTAGAATGCATTGACTAAAAGTGACAGTAAAGACATTTATAATGTTACAAAATATTTTTATTAAAAAATGCTTTTTTAGAAGCATATTTAAAGCATATTATGATTTCTGAAGATTCACGTGACACTGAAAACTGGAGTAATGGTGCTGAAAATTCAGCTTTTACATCACAGGAATGAATTACATTTTACAACATATTACAATGGAAAACAGTAAATGGTAATAATATTTCATTTCACTGATTTTACTGTATTTTTGATTAAATGAATGGTGAGCACTGAGCAGAAGAGACTTCCTTCAAAAACATTTAAAAACCGACGCCGACCTCAAACTTCTGAACTGTAGTTTGCAGTATGCAGTGATCGGTTCACTATATTCCCTTCTGGACATACATTTCTCCCAGGCTGTGGCTCTGTCACCAGTTTTACTGCAATTGCTGCATGATGTCCCTTTACTGAGAGGAAAAGACCTAATGGGTTCCTCTCTGGGAATAATTTAGGATCGCTGTATGATGACACATTTACACTATAATGACCTTTTACTCACTATATACTCTTTTTCTTTTGTAATGGGGAATTCTGATTTTCTAGGATGGTTTATCAGACTGTTTTTTGTCTCCATCCACGTGTGTTCGTGTGCGCCAGACTCGTGTTTGACCACTCCACGGATCTCAACTCCAATGAAAGCCTGGGTGTTTACCTTTCCAGCAATATCTCATTGATTTAATTAGCTGTGATTAGTTGATGGTCGGTTTGTGTGATTGGCTGTTTGTGGGGGAAATGTTCTGCTCATGTTTATACTGGCACAGAGACGCTAAACCAAACGGCTAACCGCACTACTTCCAGGACCATGTAATACAGACACATGTAATATTTTTTCCATAGACAGCTACACAACTACCACTGTGATGCATCAATAAGTTCATAAAGAGATCGCAAAACTAATCCTTATGAATGTACCGGTTTAGTCTAAGTTTTGACTCTTGCATTGTCAATACAAGATCTTGACCAAAAAATGATGTAATAAATGTTGTGATGTTATTTCCATCAAGAGGTGCATCAATGTTTGGTCAAGATCTTGTATTGTCAATGCAAGAGTCAAAACTTAGACTAAACTAGGCTACGTTCACACTGCAGGGCTTAATGCTCAATTCCGATTTTTTTGCAAGGCCGTTCACATTTCCAATTAAATGCGACCTTTAGTGATCTCCTGTGTGAACGTGAAATGACCCAGAAGTGACCCGCATGCGCAGAAGAGTACTCAACGGTCAACGACGTCACTTGCTGTTTGCGGAAGTACCTAAACATGAATGTCAACAGTGGAGCTCGTTTAGCAATATTAAAGTTATTTTCCCAACAGAGCCAGCACAATTACAATCTTTTCGTTTTAAGAAGAAAATTAAGAAGGAGGAGAGCGTTTGAGCGCCTTCGATTAACTCACGGAAAGAGACACGTCTGCGGCGGCCCATAACAGTGCAACGCGTTGGAGTGTATTGACAGGTGCGTGCTATCGGTGCTATCGTACGATAGCTAACTTGTTTATCTTCTCATTCCCGCCTACTTCAACGCAGAATTATGACGTTTGTCGCATATCAACGGCGTGCGGGTCGGATACATGCGACCTGGCCGTTCAGATTGAGGTCGCATTTCAAAAGATCGGATACGTATCGGATTTGGACCACATACCCAAGTGGCCTGGGTCGCATTTGAAAAGATCGGATCTGTGTCGTTCAGACTGTCATGAAAAGATCGGATACAGGTCGCATAGGGGCAAAAAAATCGGAATTGGGTCGTTTCAGCCTGCAGTGTGAACGTAGAGTCCAGCACTCTGTAAAGTCTCCTCCAGCACATCTCAAACACTAACATCATAATCACTGCAATAATGATCCAATCATAGACTCAATCGTAGCATTTGCCTATTTAAATCCAAACAGCGACTTTTTTTTTGCTGGTTTTTGTAATGTAAAAGATAAATCAAATCAGAAGTTTTTTAGAAACCTTAATGTTCCATCAATATTAAAATGACATTTTCTAAAGAAAATGTTCATGTATTTGCCCATGCAAATCTTACTGTAATGCAGTTGCCAGGGTATTCTGGGTTGCTGCTAACTGTTTCCCCCAATTTTCAATTGTCAGTCATAAAATAACTTTAGAAAAGTAATATAAATAAGCCAGATAATTTGAGGAATCATTTATGTCTAGAGAGCAAACGGTGCAGGGCTGCGTGCCAACGTGTAATACTTAGTTTTAGAGGTTTGTTTAAAACACTAACCCTCAGTATGAGAAATACTAGTGATGCTTGACATCACTAATGAGATCATTTGACGAGCGATTTATGTATTGTTTATAAGCCTTTTGTGTATCGTTTGCATGTTTGAAAGCACATGTGAGGTTTCATCATTGCAGAGGCCTGAAGAAAAACCTCTCAACCTTAAGACACCCAGATCTCATACTTTTTAAGGCAGAACTGCATGAATAGACTTGAGCTAAGAGCATCTTTTGTTGCTAAACCAGGGAATGCCTCCTTAAAAGGTCATTTAGGGTGTATACTTTATGCATTTTGCTGCCCAATAGAAATAAAAGCCCCCTGCTCACTTGCAAAGCATTTTCAAATGCGCCGGAGGCTGCCAAAGGAGAAATATTGAGTAATCGTCCAGAGTTTTGAGAGAGAGAGAGAGAGAGAGAGAGAGAGAGAGAGAGAGAGAGAGAGAGAGAGAGAGAGAGAGAGAGAGAGAGAGAGAGAGAGAGAGAGAGAGGTTCAAACATGGCACTGTACTGGAAAGTGTTTTGATGAATATTGGTGTTGGCCGCTGGTTCTGACTCCCGGATCACAGTGATGGGCTGCTTCTCTGCTGAGCTGTCAGTCTTCACTCCATCCGCTGTAATAAATACAGTGTGAGGTTTTTCTGTGTGATGGAGTCACTCTGCTGAAAAATGACTCAGAGCTTCAGCTGTTCTGATTTCCCTTGAAATAACATTTGCTTTAACATTGCTTTTAAAAAGACACTTGTTTCAAGCATGACAGAGCTGGATAACATCATATTTATGATTCTTAAAATGAAAGTCCTGATTTCATCAAAAGAGACCTGAAATACTTTCTATTAATATTTTATTATTTTTACAGCCTTTGTTTTTAATTGTTATTTATTGATTAACTGACCCATTGACACAGTTATTTCCTTTAAAAGTGCTCCGTGACATAGTACTTTTTACGGAAACGCCATAGTACTTTTTTGGGGTTATTCATATTCCATGGTAGGCTACTTTCACATTTATATGATTCATATACAAAAAAGTTAATTATTTTATTGGACATTTACTATGGTATTCTCAGAATTATTTTGTAGTAGCCTAGGCTATGTAAATACTGTAGTTCAGTACCATATTATATATCTTTATTCATTTACCATTGTATTTAAATAGCTTTTTGTTTAGTACGTACCGGTAAGATATTTTCTGTTGTTCCATTGTAGCCTATTTTTTTGTTTTGTTTAAAGGGCCGTTCACACCAAAGACAATAAATAACTTCATTTTTAGGTGAACTATCCCTTTAAGGCTTATTCATATTCTATTAAAATGTTAATTGATTTTACATTCACTTTATCAATTGATATTTGACTGACACAATGTTCTCTTTGCCGTTAAAATAAGTGATCATATTACATGGCTTGGTAGAATTATTTCTTGATAAAGACCGCTGCTTAAACAGACCGTTGCTATGAAAAACAGAGCGTTGCCATGGACGCAGTTCAGAGCTGGAACGGACTATTTTCTTTAGCGGAAGCAATACAATCGTTTTTAAATCAATAAACTCATTTTTTAATCAATATTTTGAGTCAAATTATTGATTTATTTGGTAGGTAGCCATGTAATAAGCGGGATAATGTATAGCGAGGCGGTGGTTATTATAACGAATACCACCCCTTCAGGCTGATTAAGATCCCTCCGCTTCGCGTCGGGCTCCTAGTCAGCCTGTCGGGGTGGTATTCGTTATAACCATAGGTTATAACCACCGCCTCGCTATACATTATCCCTTACATATTGACTTGTAAAATAGTGAAAACGTCATCTAAAGATGTACATGTGTGTTTGTACCGTGCATCACATGCTTTTCTTTGTGCATCCTCCTTCAGCCAGATTTATTTACGGTGGTGTTGCCGAGTGACGATCCAAACACGGCCTAGCTATAAATGCTGCTGACCCATTTAACTCCACACACACACATCTGGACTGAGGGAACGCATGCCTTTGGGATGTCCAGGTGCAGTTGGGAGTTTGAAGTGAATAAGAGAGATTGTCTGCATGAGAAATACGGAAAGACGTGTTAAATGTGGTTTTCATGTTCAATGTTCAATCCATTACTACACTCTTCGAAAACAAATCTTTACACTCCCTGAAGAAAAGTGAGTGATGCTTAAGTATCTATATCTATTCACCGGCCACTTTATTAGGTATGTTGCCAGGTTGGACCCACTTTTCAGAACTGCCTTAATTCTTTGTGGCATAGATTCAACAAGTTGCTGAAAACATTCCTCAGAGATTTCGGTTCATATTGACATGATAGCATCACGCAGTTACTGCAGATTTATCGGCTGCACATAATGCTGCAAATCCTATTCCAGCTCATCTCAAAGGTGCTCTACTGGATTGAGATCTGGTGACTGTTTGAGTTCAGTCAACTCTTTGTCATGTTCATGTTCATGAAACCAGTTTGACATGATTTGTGACCCTGGATCACAAAAACAATCACAAGTAGCACGGGTATATGTCAAAAATCATTAGAATATTAAGTAAAGATCATATTTCATGAAGATATTTTGTACATTTCCTACCGTAAATAAATAAAACAGCAGAAATGGAGACTCATCAGACAGGCAATGTTGTTCCAATCTTCTATTCTCCAATGTTGGGGAGCTTGTATGAATTGTAGCCTCAGTTTCCTGTTCTCAGCTGACATGAGTGGCACCAGTGTGATCTTCTGCTGCTGCAGCACATCTGCTTCAAGGTTTGATGTGTTGTGCGTTCAGAGATGCTCTTCTGCAGACCTCGGGTGTAACGAGTGGTTATTTGATTTACTGTTGCCTTTCTATCAGCTGGAACCAATCTGGCCATTCTCCTCTGATCTCCGGCATCAACAAGGCAACAAGACATAGAACTGCCGCTCACTGGACATTTTCTCTTTTTCGGACCATTCTCTGTAAACTCTAAAGATGGTTGTGTGTGAAAATCCCAGTAGATCAGCAGTTTTTGAAATACTACCAACACTCATGCCACATTCAAAGTCACTTAAATCACCTTTCTTTCCCATTCTGATGCTCAGTTTGGACTTCAGCGGATCATCTTGAACATGTTTACATGCCTAAATGCTTTGATTTGCGACAATGTCATGGCTGATATTGATTGGCTGGTATTTTGAGTTAGTGTGTTGCTTTGAAGTTGCTAGGGTGTTGCGGTGCAATTGCTGAGGTGTGCTGAATTGTTAGTGTATCGATATGCATTTGCTGAGGAGTTCTGCATTGTGTGGTTATGCAGTTGCTGGTGCTCTGTGTTGTTTATTTGTTGCTAAGCAGTTGCTGTTAGAACTGCATATAGTAATGTGCTAAGTAGTTGCTAGGGTGTTGCTATGTGCATGCTAAGGTGTTCTGAGAGGTATTCTTTGAGGTTATGCATTTAATGAGGTTTTTAAATTGTTAGTGTGTTGCTGTGCAGTTTATAGGGTGTTCTGGTTTTTCATTGTAAATCTGTATTTGAGAACCACTGAAGAACTTTTATTTTTAGACGTGATTGAGTGGAAGGTCAAGGGGCCAAAGGCAACAAACCTCCAACATCAACGATACCTCCTCACTGTATTTATAGTCTGTTTCAGGTGCTGTTGTAGCAGTAGTGCTGTATTTGTAGATGTATTGTGGAGAGAACATATTTCACACCCTTAAACTGCTTTTCAAAACCATCTATCAGTCGCTTTCTTTTTGTTTCCTCCCCTTCTCTACATCCAAGGCAAATGTTCCCCCCACCATATCTTCCTCAGTGTGTGTGTGTGTGTGTGTGTGTGTGTGTCTGATTTTTGGATGCAGAGACAGTGCAGGAAGCAGAGCCCATGATGACATCACCACCCCTCAGTTCCAACGCATCTGGAAATGCTCAAGTTTCAGAAAGAGAGAGAACAGCAAGAACGTGAGGGAAGAGTACAAACGATCTTGGCATATCTGCGCCACCAGCACGGATGGGGAAAGAAGGACGGGAGAGTGGGAAACGAGAGAGAAGTTGAGGTGGGCTGTTGGACAGAATCAGGGTATGAGGTTTGACCCCCTATTTCAGGTTTGAACCCCTCCAGAGAAAGCAAAATGTTGAAGGGCGTTACAATTATATACTAAACCGTTTAAATAACCGTTAATTCACCGTTTCTACATATTACACGGCGCTCTGTAATACTTAATTTTGATTGGTTGATCGCATAATTCTGCAGCCAAAGATTTTTGTATAATGACACTAAACTGTAAAATTCACTATTTTCCCAGGCAACCGATTTCCTATCTCATAGTCTTTCTAATCACATAATGAAATAATTTAAATTCAAAATAATATCTCATGTCCATTTGTTTATTTGAACTGCATTTTCGAATGCTTGCCTTAAAGGGTTAGTTCACCCAAAAATTTAAAATCTGTCATTAATTACTCCCCCCCCCCCCATGTCGTTCCAAACCTGTAAGTCTTTTGTTCATCTCAACTCAAATGAAGATCTTTTAATGAAATCTGAGAGCTTCTGTCCTTCTGTTGACAGCTACGCAACTGAAAATTTTACGCTCCAAAAAGTTCATAAAGTGATCATAAAACTAATCCATATGAATCAAGCGGCCTAAATTCAATCTGTTCATCATATAAAGCAATCGAGTCTCTTCAGAAACTTTGGACTAAACCGTCCAATTCATATGGATTAGTTTTATCGAACATGGCCTCGTGACGGGAAGCAAAGATGCCTCCTCCAAATTCTCACGACTGATTCTGCTCCTTAAAATACAGGCCGGCTAAAGCTGAGACAATTCCAGAACTAAAGCCCAGTTCTGGAGCGTCTCAGAGTTGGTGTGTGTGTGTGTGTGTGTGTGTGTGTGTGTGTGTGAGGAAGGGGATTCTGACAGCTGGCTGGAGGAAATCCTGTTTCCAGTTGACATGGTTCTTTTTCCGTCTCACCTCCACAGACATGCACACACCTCCTGGACCCATTTGGAAACCATTAACTCAAGAGGACATCCAGTTTAGGAAACCAGACATATATCTGCTCTGCTTTCATAAACAAGAGCGTTTCAGATTCAATTGTGCTTTTTTCCCCTATTTGGTACTGATCTGTGTTTGCCGTATTGTAGATTTCATCTGACCAAAGTTGTAATCGCACACTTCCCAAAGTACACCAGTACAGCTGTTTTTGTCATATTAAATTTGTATTATTTACAGTATGGTGCTATGTGTCATCATACCCAGATGGAACGATGTTAAGTTTTAAGGGATGCAAACTAAAAAGTCATAATTGAAAAATATATAAATAAAAGAAATTATTCATGCACCAGTAAAACCAACTCAAATTGAAAACCAAACCAAAAACAAATAGTGAAATCGGTGTGTTTGGCATATCCTGTAGTGTGCTCTACCTCAGTAACTGTGAGTAAAAGGGTTCGTATGGGGACCAGGAGCGAGTCTTCCTGCAGTGACTCTCATGGCCACTAGTGGGCAGATCGTCGTCAAACGCCATTCAGGGGTCATGTGACAAGCTCTGCAAATGAAATCATTACCACACAGGCAGCATCTGGGTTCTCACATCTTACTGGGTTTCCCACAATACATTATTTATATATAAAAAAAGTTTTTAGAAAAAAGCATTTACCATTTAAATAGATTTTGATGCTTGTATCAAATCAAAAATGTAAGAGTGCATACATCAGGGTGTTTCCTTTTACATTTCTCTTCCGCTGCTTAAAATAATTAACATTCATGCTCTTATTTAAAGATTTATTGGTTCAATTGTGTTTGGGTGCTTTTGAGTCCAGAGTTACTCATGAGACACATCATCCACTCCCTTACATGATTATATATTTGGAATAGGCCAAACTTTCATCTCTTGCTATTTGTTTGTGTATAAAGGACATGGGAAAAACTAGAGAATAAAATTAGTCACCGCGAGCATAAGCAACGAATCTGCAGTGTAGACAGCTCGGTTGACCATAACTGTTGCGTTCACTCTTTCTTTCTGCCTTTATCTGTCCTCAGCTCTCTCCACCTCTCGAAATCTGCACGTTTCTCGATAAACTACTAACTCATTCATGGTTCTTGTTTTTTTTTTCTCCCTTAAAGGCAACAGTAAATGTGAATGTACACGCACTCCTTCTGTTGTCTGGGAGAGAGATGGGGAAATGATTTGCTTGACCCACGGGATAAGGTGGAAAGAATGTACCACAGCTGGTCAACACGTTAAAGACGAGAGAGGGAAAAAAGAGAAGGGAGAGAGAAAGAGGGAGTAAAAGAAGCAGAATGGGGGGTGGGTTGCTTATTTGTGTCATTATTTCCACATTCTTGTTCTGTGACCAATCCAGCCTCCAGTCCAGATCTCACCCACTGGTTCTCCTGATTTTTCCGTCTGTTTCTCGCTCCAGGGGGTCTCTGTGATGTGGCCTCAGAGAGGGCCAGGGTGTTGCCCACGTGCCCAGCTGAAGCCCTCCGTCTCCAGAAGTGCTCCAAGCAGGGATTCCCCTGTGTCTTTACTTCTGTTCCACATTCAGACTGTTGGCTGTGAGTTCTGCACTTTTCAGTTGGTTGGCAGTGAGTTCTAGAAGATTCCGATGGTTCACTGTCGGTTCTGTCCGTGGGATTAATGTGGGCTCCATTTCTTACACACTTATTGCTGACTAATTTGGAACTTTGAGTTGATTTTTGAATTCTAGAGGATTCCAATGGTTCAGTTGGTTATAAAACTTGGCTTGGAGTCCATGTGGGTTAAAGTTCTTGCACACTTATTGCGGTCTGATGTGATACTTTCAGTTGATTTTTGAATTCTAGAAGATTCTGATGGTTCACTGTCGGTCCTAAAACTGTAAGTGGTATCCATGTGGGTTCCAGTTCTTGCACACTTATTGTGGTCTGATGTGGTACTTTCAGTTGATTTTTGAATTGTGGAAGATTCTGATGGTTCACTGTCAGTCCTAAAACGGTCAAATCCATGATCCACTGATCCATGTGGGTTCCAGTTCTTGCACACTAATCGCTGTCTAATTTGGAACTTTGAGTTGATTCTTGAATTCTAGAAGATTCCGATGGTTCACAGTTGGTTCTAAAACTTGGCTTGGAGTCCATGTGGGTTAAAGTTCTTGCACACTTATTGCGGTCTGATGTCATACTTTCAGTTGATTTTTGAATTCTGAAAGATTCCGACGGTTCACTGTCAGTCCTAAAACTGTCAGTGGGATCCATGTGGCTTCTAGCTCTTGCACACTTATTGCTGTCTGTACTTTCAGTTGATTTTTGAGTTCTGGAAGATTCCGATGGTTTACTGTCGGTTCCGTCAGTCAATGGTATCCATGTGGGTTCCGGTTCGTGCACACTTATTGTGGTCTGATGTGGTACTTTCAGTTGATTATTGAATTGTGGAAGATTCTGATGGTTCACTGTCAGTCCTAAAACTGTCAAATCCATGATCCACTGATCCATTTGGGTTCCAGTTCTTGCACACTAATCGCTGTCTAATTTGGAACTTTGAGTTGATTCTTGAATTCTAGAAGATTCCGATGGTTCACTGTCGGTTCTGTCAGTGGGATCATGTAGTTTCCAATTCTTGCACACTTTGTTTGATGAGGTACTTTCAGTAGAAATGAGGAACACCGCAAAAAGTTTATCAACAATATTCTAGTAAACAATGTCAAATTTAACATATAAACATGGTAAATTCTTAATGCTTAAGAGGGATAGAGGTGGTAGAGGCTCAAGAGTTTTCACACATCTTGCTCTCTGATGTAGAACTTTCAGGAGAGTTCTAGAACATTCACACGATTCGCTGTTAGTTCTAGAACTTTCAAGTGAACAGATTGTGAGTAATTGAATACATGATCGGCTTTTCACTGAAGAACATTTGTAGAATTTTTATTTCAAATTTTTTGGTCAGTGCATAAGTTCATTAGGCCGAAGTGAGAGTTTTGTTCAGCTGGTGTTTCAGTCTTTCCTCAGCAAAGATTATTGATGTCAAGCCGGACAGCATCATCCAGGAATCTCGTAAATATGGGGGGGGGAAATGTAACATTATCAAACTGTAAAACACTGGCCATTTATTTCTTATTGGTGCATTAACCACTTGTCAGCAGTCATTTCCAGACCTTAATCTCCCTCTGATCAAACCAGCCTAGCCAATCGAAATAGTCCAAAACACCTCCATTTTGAATCCCTAACCTCTGGATCTGTCCTGTTCTTATTTTACACATCGTGCACTAGGAATAGGAAAGAAGATTAAGCTTGAGGGTGAAGAGGCTGGTAGGGGGAGGCTGGAAGTCTGTGTCCCAGGGCATGATCCCTCTGTCTGGAATGACTCAACAGGAAAACATCCCTACTCATGGTTCCACATCAGCAGCCCTCGTTCAGCATTCATGGGGGATTTCTGAGAGGTCAGTGTGTGTGTGTGTGTGTGTGTATTTGTTAGTGTTTACAGAAGAAGTCTTTCTGAAAAAGGATTTACTGCCATCCATCACTACTAAACTAAACACACTAACCTGCACTAGACACACTAACCTAGAGACAACCAGCTAAATGAAGCAATTCAGCAAAACTGGACTATAAAATAACAATGTTTGGCAGTAAATCAGAACACATCCGGACGCTGACACATCAACCAAAACGTTACACACATTTACCCCCACATTTCTCCACTATCTCATTGCCTTTCCATATGCTTCTCCCCCTTTTCCATCGCCGTTGATCCTGGGGTTTTAGGAGTCGCTTAATAATGGAAAAAAAGCCAGAGAATATTTTCCAGCTCTCAAAACCCCAGAGCCCTTAGTGATTTTATGGAGTGAGTCAGGCTGTCTGCTGAAAAGAGAGAGAGAGGGGGCGCAAAGAAAGAAAAAATAGTACAAAAAGAAGCCGACTGTCTTTATACAGTAGTAGAAAACATGAAGATCTTTTGTTTCATTCTCTCCCTTGCTCACTGCATCAATTATTTCTGACTGTCTTGTTTCATTGAAGTTGAATGTTCTCTCTCTCCTCCCTCTCTCTCTCTCTCTCTCTCTCTCTCTCTCTCTCTCTCTCTCTCTCTCTCTCTCTCTCTCTCTCTCTCTCTCTCTCTACTCCGTGGATTTCTTGGCTCCTGTGGATCTCAGACAGAAGGATTGAAAGAGAGAGAGAGAGGTTAAGACGTATACGGAACAGAACTGAGGTCTACTAAAGAAAGAGATCCTTCATGGTCATGAAGTATTAGTTTTTCTCAATTGTTTACACACATTTTCTGAAAGAATGCCTCATATTCTCAGAACTCTACACACAAATCAAAAAACACACACACAATTGTCAAAACCCCTCAATTCTCCTGCAAAAACTGCAGAAACTTTACATTCAAAACAATGTTATTTCTTCTCAAAATGGTATTTTGTTTTCAAATGACAAACACAAACCATCATATGAATTGACATTTATAAGAAGCAGTTGAACACTGATGTGCTCAATGTAAAACACTGTGATGAATGGAAAACACTTCTTCTCCATTCATCATAACGACTCAGGCCTTTTTTGTTCAGTGTTACACTTACTGTACTACAGACAGTACATACATAAGTGTGTTGTAAAATATTTGAGAAAATTGTTTTTATACCCAGAACACACAAATACACGGCAACAAATATATTTTATTTTTCCCACAAAAACAATGGGAGATAGATTGCACGGTTGCACATTTCGTACATCCCAACCAACACAAAGTTGCACATACAGTGGTCTACATACAAAACAACAGAAAAATGTACTGTATGCAGTTACAGTAAAAAAATAAATAAATAACTATGCTGCATCTTCTCTTCTGCTTCGGTCTTTTATGCTAAAGCTCTGATTGCTAATTGTAAAACTGTGTGACATGTGTTTGCCCATGTGACGAGTCAGTGTGCAGATCTGAATGGCAGTGTGTTCCTTGTGAAAACAAGAGATTTTGTGCATGAAAATTGTGCCAAATGCAGAGAATTGTGTGTAGTGTTTTGAAAAACGTGTGTTTTAGAACTGCAATTTGAGTGTAAAGCAGGAATTGTGCTTGTAGTTTAGCAGAATTGGTTCAGGGGGTTGGTGAATGAGTTACATGTTGTGGTCATTGTGTCTCAAGTACCAGAAATTGTGTGTAAACAATCGAGAAAAACTGTAATAATATATATATATATATATATATATATATATATATATATATATAATATATATATATATATATATATATATATATATATATATATATATTAAGTCTTTTTGCTTTACTGCTTCACTAAAGGGATTTTGGAAATGTACCATGAATGCCATGGTATTCTTTGAAATAGCTTGGAGTACCATGTAAATATAAATAAATGGTAAAAAATAAAACAGATAGTAAAACCAAGATTGTACTCCAACTCCAAAGGCAAATCTTACTCTACAAAACAAAAAACAAACAAAAAATTACTGTAGTGGTGCCATGGTACAGCAAACCTATCAAATGATTGTACTACAGTAAAGAAATGTATCTACCATGGTGTTTGTGTAGTACTATGACATTTCCAAGAATACCATGATTCTACAATGTCAAAAACTAAAATGGTAGTACCATGAAAAACATGTCCAAATATCATCATGTGCATGTTCAACACACCACAGTGCATGTCTAAAATACTATAGTACCATGGTATATGTAAATATTACAGTGGTAGTACCATGATACAGAACATTTTCAAAATACCATGATAGTATCATGGTACATGTCCAAAATACATTGGTGCATGTCTAAAATACCATGATGGTACCACAACGTTTTTAAATATCATTATATTACCACAGTGCATGTCCAAAATACCAATGTACACATCTAAAATATGACAGTACCATGATAAATGTCAAAAATAATGTTACCATGATACAGTACATGTCCAAAATACCACAATATTACCACGTCACGTGCATGTCAAAAAATACCATAATATCATCATGGTGCTTTTTTTTGGTAAGTGACAAGAATATTATGGTGCTACACTGACCGGGACTGAAAGAATCACCATGGTACATGACCTAAAACACGCTAGGCCTATGAAAACATGGTATTTCTGATACTTTTATGTTAGTCTGCTTCAGTTATACCTGTCTTTTAGCATTCAGTCGACTCTGGCTGTATCCAAACAACTAAACAACAAAACATAGTATTATGCTCACAAAACCATGGTACTCTTTTGTAAGATCAGTGAGAGTAATTGTTGTAATTACGAATGCTGCATCCTCGCTCTTTCTTTCCCGTGATGGATGTTGAATGCTTGTTTGAGAGTCTTTAATGTCATCTGAGAGAGTCTTTAATGTCCGTCTGTGGTGATGTTAGTCTGGAATGTTCTGTCAGGTCTCAGTGAAAGGGAAAAACAGCAGAGGAAAGTTGTACTCAGAATTAAAACATCATAAATCAGGATTAATGTCACACCTGCTGACATCCAAATGACACACACGTCCCAGGCCAAGGCTTTTAAATACGGCAGTGCTTTAGTGAACGTGTGTGTGTTCCCTGCTGAAAGCTTTCAGAACTGACTCGCTCTTCATCTGAGCTGTGATTTACACCGCTGTTGTGTCCGTGTGTGTGAGCGAGAGGACTGACAGTGGCCATTACTGAACCCGCACTCTCCCAGCGCAAAGCCAGCTGATTACAGGTTTCCACCGTGCTTTCTTTACTGGTGGCTGTGAGGTTTCCGTGGATGTTGTTTTTATGGTAAAGAGTGCTGAGGTTTAGACATGCAGTGTCTGTCTGACTGAAGATGTCATTCACTTCAATCAGACGCAATACATTCACTTGCTTGTGTAGGAAGTGTGGGTGATTCTCAGGAAAAAAGAGAATTTTTTTGCATGAAGAAGCTTTAAGGATGGATTCGCATTTACATAATAAAATAAGTGCTGGGCAATGATTAATCGCGATTAATCGCATCCAAAATAAAAGTTTGGTTTTACATGATTTATGTGTGTTTACTTTGTATACTTATTTTTTATATATAAATATACAAATATGCATGCATATATTTAAAATAAAAAAGAAAATGAGTAAATATATATTTATATATTATATACAGTATGTATGTATATATATATATATATATATATATATATATATATATATATATATATATATATATACATGCAAATATTTCTGAAATACATGCATATGTGTGTGTATACAAAATAATTATACAAAGTACACACACATGTGTTATGTAAACACAAACTTTTATTTTGGATGTGATTAATCTGTTGACCAGCACTAAAATATTTTTATTCAGATATAATAATTACAAAATTTAATAAACTAAAGGCAGTACAACAAAAACTACCATGATGTATGCATATTTACAAATAAAAAATGTAATCAATAAGGTTTTTTTGCACATTATAATGATTTTTTTTTGGATGATTTCCTCATTGCAGAAATGAGAATTGTCGATGTTAAGAAATTAATTTTAGGGAATCTTTTTTGCAATGTGGCATTCTTTTTATGACATTTATTGTAATGCGTAACGTCTAGACTTTTTACTTTAGATTTTTACTTTAGATTTTTATTCTCAATCATGCTGATTCACATTACATTTTCATAAAATAATAATTAAAAAAAAAAAATTAATTTACTACTAGTTAATAATCCATACAAATGATCTATCTATATACATTTTATATAGTATATAAATTGTAATGCTTTAAAATCTAACTTATATTTGTATATTGTATTTTAATTTTACATCACTTTTATCACATTACAATAATGAGAGTTGGATTTTTTGCAGGGAAATGTGCTTAACTATCATGAAAATAATGTCACAATGTTTTTTGAGAGCGAGAGATTCCCTCTATTTGATTTATGGACTGGTCTTATGTAATGTAGGAAATGTAGTTTTGTGCTATAATCCTGTTTCTCTTTCTCCTCTCAGCCTCCTCTTGTCTAATTCTTTATTTCTCTCTCTTCCAGACCAGTTCCCATTTATCTTAGGAAAAAGGTTGTAAATACTCAAAAGTTCCAGGAAAACTCTTCAGATTCTCACCAGAGGAGGGGTGTGGGGTCTCATCGGAGGAGTCCCCATCACAACACACGCAGATCCTCAGAAGCGGAGTGTGTTAAACGTGCACATATTTCAGTTGAAATGCTCTGACACAAATTTAACGCCACATGATGCAATTTGTCTGAAAGAATCCCGTCTGTCTCACTCTGTTGGCCTGTCTCTCTCTCTCTTTTAGAACTTTCATGTGTGGTGCTTTTTCATTTGTCCATTCCGGAGGTCCCTCCCCTGCGCTGTGATTGGCTGTTGCGGGCGGCTCAGGTGTGCTGTCATTGGCTCGGTTTAACGTAAGGCTCCAGGTGAAATAGCAGAGCTCCAGTCATGCTTAAAGGTGAAAGACACACACACACACACCACACACACCACACACACACACACACACACACACACACACACACACACACACACACACACACACACACACACACACACACACACACACACACACACACACACAACACACACACACAACACACACAAAGAAATGCTAACTGCACAAAATCTGGACCAGTAGTAAGCAGCAGATTACATTGGCAAAGACTCATGTGAAGGACAGAAAGTTGAAGAAATAGTCATAAAGAAGGAATGGAGTTTGTTCAGTGCGTTCACCATGCGTCCCCCACCCTCCTGCTGGACCATGCAGAGAGCTCAGATGATGTCAGGGAGAGAGAGCACATATGTTTCTGCTGTTACAGCAACCGTATGGAGAAAGGGGGAGGGAAGAAAAGAAGAAAGGAGAGAGAGGAGGGAAAAAGAGTTATCAGAGACGGGAGGGACTGTGGAACTGATGGGCGGAGCTTGTCTGTGATAAACCACGCCTCTCGTCACTAAGCCACCCCACTTATCGATGCACTGGATGTGAGGAGAAGAAAAAAGGTTTTTCTTTACAGTTTTGGGGAAGATACTTTGAAAATCTTTCTAGCTACAAACTATAACCTGAGGTATAGTTTAAAGTAGTCGTTTGCATCTGATTTTAGTGTTTATCTTACATGGTGGACATAAATTTGAAACAAGTAAAAATAAAATACCATTTTCATGGAATAAATTGTTATATTTAAGTCACTTATTTAAATATTAATTGATTTAATGATTTCAACATAAATAGGTTTACTTGATTTTTATTTATGAACTAATTTGTTCATTAAACACTCATCCAAAATCTTCATTAACCTTGAATATAAATTTACACAAATAAAACTAGAAATCATCCGAACGTAACGTAAATGTTACTGTAATTAACTGTGACGAATCTCAAGTGTAAGATAAAAAGACTTGTTTTCAGAACATATCTTGAATTATAGGTTTATATTTCTTATTCTATTGGCAAATTGTATAAAGCATAAATCTATTGATATTTAGTGTGAGTTTTATACTTAAAACAATAAGAAAACAATTAAAATTACATTTGGGGCTATATATATGGGAAAATACACTTACACACACACACACACACACACACACACACACACACACACACACACACACACACACACACACACACACACTTAATCAAGTTTTTGAAACATATACCCTAAGCGATATCAACACGTTTTGTTTTTGTGTTTTACTTTGAGACAATTCCCATAGGCGTGTAATGGTTTTTTATAACCCCATTACCCACAACACATAATATCTATCCCCACACTACACTACCGACCCACCACTACTCACACCACACCCATACACACACAGCACACGCCGCATACAAAAACATAGGTTTTTTGGTTTAACCCTCTCTAATGTCTTCAAAAGTGTCTCTATATCCTGCAGTCCACGTCGCATCCGTCCAGATTCAGACCATGAGAAAGTTTTAGGAACATGGTCTGTTTGTAAACGTTTTTCAAGAGTGTTGATCGAGGATCCGGAGAGGAACAGCTGTTTTTTATGGCAGAGATTTACAGCTCGTCTGACTGTTCGTGGTTGTTATGAATTTGGTGTTTGCTATGATAATGATTTGAAGTTCAGTGACTCATTCATGTTCCCCTTGTTATGATTCACCACAAGGAAACGTCGGGTAACGTGCACAATAATTAGTTGCACTTATCCTGTTCTCATTACAGCGACGAAACGTGCAAATGCAGACGTCTGAAGACTCGATCAGTGTGTATTCAATTCAATTAAAATCAAATTTATTTGTATAGCTCTTTTCACAATACATATTGTTTCAAAGCAGCTTAACAGAAAGTGCACTTCTGTGCATATGAACTGTTTATCTGTGTAGTGTAGCATCTACATCAAGTTTGCACACGCTGGCTGTGTGACCCTGTTTGCATGTTTAGAAGCACAGGATAAAAGTAAAATGACGAAATGTTTCACAGACACTGAAATATAGCTGTGCAAAGCTCCAGATTGCAGAGTTCAAAAACCCAGAGGCAATTTTCCTCACCTCACACAAATGTAGACACACACACACACACACACACACACACACACACACACACACACACACACACACACACACACACACACACACACACACACACACACACACACACACACACACACACACACACACACACACACACACACACACACACACACACACACACACACACACACACACACACGACATGACACATGTTTACACCTAAACTAAATCAGTGTGAAAGATGCCTGTCCTCATTATCCCCTGAACAGTCACTAGAGAAGAGAGAATACACAGTGTAATTCAATGAAACAAACACATGCAGCACATTTTAATTGAATCAAGAGGGTTTATTTTTGCAACACCATTTCATTCTGAATGTCCTTCAACATTATTCCTCATCTCTGCCAGTTTAAGGTGGTTAAAGAGTTTCTGTCTGGTCCAAGCTGTTCATTATAGCTGGTTCAAGCAATCTTTGATCCACTGGGCTCATAGACATATAAATCCCACTTTAAGTTTGCATTACCTGGTTTTTCCAAGCAGAAATTGCTGATGTGGTTTTTCAGCGGCTGCATTACATGTTACAGATGTAGTCCCCCTCATGCAGCTCCGTAACTGGCCTCACTGGGCTCATTGTGGAGCTGCTCCGTGGGGTTTACCTTAACTGAGACAGACAGACTGATATATTACTCATATTCACCCTGAATGTTAGATCCAGTGGGGACAGACCGGGTTCCCAGGAGCAGCGTGAGTAACTAGACCTCAGTATTAGCAGACCTACTGTATCTAATGCTTCAATATAACATCATTAGGAAAAAACAGCACACACACAATGATCTACAGAGACACTTACTCATAAACATTAAAGGTGTTCTTCATTTATTTTATTTTAATACAAAATGTAGATATTTTATTGCTATTTCAAACCTCAATGAAGTTTTTATTTCATTTTATTTTATAGAACTTTTGTTTTATTGCTTTACCAGCTTCATAAAACCTTACTTTTTTATTTGATTAACAAGTGTAGTATTATATATCAAAGCTTCATAAACATAATCGAGTTTCTATTTATTTTTTTCATATTTATTATATTTTATTGCTATATTGTAAAGGTATTTTATTTTTTATTTTATTGCTTTGGAAACTTATTGGAGTTCTTTTTCCCTTTATTTTATTGAAATGTGTAGTATTTTATTGTGTTGCTATAGCTTTGTAAACTGAATGTAGTTATTTTACTGTATTTTCTTTTCAGCAGTGCTTTTCTTCCTGTATTATATATCTCTGTAAATTAACTTTTGAAAACAGTTTTTACAGTGTTTAACTGCACCTGCATGTCAGTATTTTATGAATCCATATTTATTTGCATTAGTTTTGAATTGATCTCACTGGTGTTATGAGCAGGGCAATATGTTTATTTGATAGGTTTTAAATGTTATATGAATGTCATTTGAAGCCAAAGTTTGGTTTTGAAAAATGATATGGAAGAATATTTTAATGAAATGTTTAATTTGGTAGAAAATGATTAATAGTTTCAGGAATTGTGCTTTAGTGATTTATAACAACTGTAATGAAATGTTGCTTTTTTCTGTCCCTCTCTTGCACATTGTTTCATTTATACAGTTTGATTAAAATAATAATCGGTGAGCACAAATATTTATTTGCCACATCAGACACAGTGTGTGTGTGTGTGTGTGTGTGTGTGTGTGTGTGTGTGTGTGTGTGTGTGTGTGTGTGTGTGTACATGTGTGGACATGTTTTTCTATCCTGGTGGGGACTTAAACCCGAATGCACACAGACTCATGGGGACTCGAGTCACTGTGGGGACCTAAATAGAGGTCCCCATGGGCACAAAATCTTATAAATCATACAGAATGAGTTTTTTTAAAAATGTAAAAATGCAGAAAGGTTTCTGTGATGGGTAGGTTTAGGGGTAGGGTTAGTGTAAGGGAACAGAATATACAGTTTGTACAGTATAAAAACCATTATGTCTATGGAGAGTCCTCATAAAGATAGCGCACCAGACATGTGTGTGTGTGTGTGTGTGTGTGTGTGTGTGTGTGTGTGTGTGTGTGTGTGTGTGTGTGTGTGAAGCATCTGCCAGTGGGCCTGTAGGTGATGTTTTGTGTGTATGTCAATGGTTTATATCCACAAGTGTGCTTTAATAATAGTTTATTTTGTCTCGTCCAGGGCTTTCATCATGGGCAGGGCACGCTGTGTTTGTGCATGAGTCTACCAGTGACTCTGAAATTACTAGATCATGCAAAATTAATGAAGAGAAAGCAAGCAAGAAAGAATATAATAGGGTAAAATGCTTAGTCAATGACACAAATGATTATTCAATAGCAATAGAACATTATTCATTCATTTATTCAGGCAAATATCCCCAAAATGTCCTCTTTAGATTAGATGTGTTGCGGTTGTTCTCATTATTTCCTGTGTGTTTGTTTGAAAGGTAATTCCAGTTTGAAGTAATCTGACCTTTGACCCCCACACTGGTGGTCTGTAGATCACTACAGCAGAACTAGAGATTGTGGATGACCTTTACCCTCATGTATTCTCAATAAAATGTACTAAAAATGTCCAAATATTTGATAAATGTTAAATGTAAACATCCTTTGAATGGTTCTGCTACTGGGGAAATCCTTACGGTTGTGGCTGGTTTATCCGATCCAGTTTCAGTCATTTAATCAGATCACTTTATATAATCTGTGACACCAAACTAATCTCTGGCCTTTTATTGTGTTATTATAGCAGCTTCCACTGTAGATGCGGTAATATATGGCATTAAATTAAAATATGTACCTTTCAAATCAGGTTTGGTTTCATGGCTCAAAATACTTTTTTAGTATTTAGTATTTTTTAGTAAACCAATCAAAACCGCAAATAACTTGAATGATTATGCAGTTTCATTGTATGAACAAGAGAAGCTTTGATATTTTGATAAATTTTTTGTTCTACAAATACAAAACAAAAACATACGGATGCCAAAGATTGAATTTAAATGAATGATTTGTGCCACAGTGTTTTAGGTGATCACCTTATTAATACACAACAATTCAGTTATTAAAGGGATCACTGGTTTTTCATATTAAACTATGTTATTCCCTTAACTAAGACGAGTTGATACACACCTCTCTCGTCTCAGTGCGTGCGCTATATCTCTCTGTATGGCCGCAAAACTATGTTAGCACTTAGCACAGTGCATTAAATATGGGCCTTGAAGAGAAGCGACCAAACACTTCCTCATTTTCCCTATGTAAACACAGTTACTCCAGTAGTAGTGTAACTCGACCTAGGCTGGTGACACAAAATAAAACGTTGTGATTTTCTAAGCGTTTAAAATTGATGACTATATTGCCCCCTGTTATTTACATCAATTTTAAACGCTTAGAAAAGCACAACGTTTTATTTTGTGTCACCAGCCTAGGTCGAGTTATACTCGAGTAACTCTGTTTAAATAGGGAAAACGAGGAAGTGTTTGGTTGCTTCTCTTCAAGGCCCATATTTAATGCACTGTGCTAGCTAAGTGCTAACATAGTTTTGCGGTAATACAGAGAGATATAGTGCACGCACTGAGACGAGAGAGGTATGTATCAACTCGTCTTAGTTAAGGGAATAACATAGTTTAATATGAAAAAACGGTGGAGTATCCCTTTAAAGATATATATTTTTTAAAGATCTGAGGGGACACGTGTGACTGGACACTGACACAAAAACAGATTTAAAGAAAGAATAAGAAAAGATCAAATGGGCAACTAGATTGCAATCCTCCTTTTCATTTTTCTCTCTGTGTGTGTGTGTGTGTGTTAGAGAAGATTCCAGACCATATGGCTTTTCCTTTTTGATCCATCACCCCTACAGAAGGAGAACAACCCCCAAACCCCTCTCTCTCTCTCTCTCTCTCTCTCTCTCTCTCTCTCTCTCTCTCTCTCTCTCTCTCTCTCTCTCTCTCTCTCTCTCTCTCTCTCTCTCTCTCTCTCTCTCTCTCTCTCTCTCTCTCTCTCTCTTCTCTCTCTCTCTCTCTCTCTCTCTCTCTCTCTCTCTCTCTCTCTCTCTCTCTCTCTCTCTCTCTCTCTCTCTCTCTCTCTCTCTCTCTCTCTCAGGAGCAATCTGAGCCGGTCCAGTGTCCGACTCTTCCCAGCATGCCTTTGTGGGAATAATGTAATCAAAAGTGGATTTGTATTGTGGGAAAACGTACTCGGTTACTAACGTAACCTCGGTTCTCTCTAGAGAGGGAACGAGTACTGCGTAATATCTTACGCTATGGGGAAAACTCTTTTCCTCGAGATATTGAAGCCAAAAATTATCCTTAATTTTAAACATGCAAAACGCTTTGCAGCAGCAAGCAGACAAGGGCGAGACGGCTCGCGCGCCCATTGGCTGCCTTGCTGGAAAAGCTGCAGCCTATCGAGGTGAGGCACTGCGTGACGTAATGACGAATGGGGACGCTTCGCGCCCATTTCGTCATGTCCCGCCAGTAGAGGCGTGGTCTCGCCCTATAAATACCCCCTCGATAGCTGAATTTCCTCTGATTTTTCAAACGCCGAAGCGAACCAGAGCGTATTCCAAGCACGGCAAGATACGCAGTACTCGTTCCCTCTCTAGAGAGAACCGAGGTTACGTTAGTAACCGAGTACGTTCTCTTACGAGAGTATCTCTCGTACTGCGTAATATCTTACGCTATGGGGAACACCATGCAACACGCCGTGCGGACAGGGATCCAACACCAGAGTCCCGGGGCCAAGGCCGGGGCGCATCTAGTGCACAATCACCACAACTCACACAGAGTAGAGGAGGAGAGGCTAGCAGCATCACTCCCTCATAAACGTCCCGTAGGGGTACAGACCCGGGTACACATAAGCCGCATGGCGGCCGATAAGCCCGAAGTTCAGACCGCCAGAAGCTTAGCTTGTAAGGCGGGCACCTCCAGGTTATAGTACTTGATAAATGTAGACGGCGAGGCCCAGCCCGCAGCCGTACAGATATCCTGCAGGGAGACCCCGCTATACCATGCCCACGACGAGGCCACGCCTCTCGTGGAGTGCGCCTTGACACCCAATGGGCACTGCAGGCCCTTGGAAGTGTAAGCCAGCGCTATGGCATCCACTATCCATCTGGATAGGCTCTGTTTTGAAGCGGCAAGTCCCTTAGAACGGCCGCCAAACAACACGAAAAGCTGCTCGTTCTGTCTGAAACCAGCCGAGCGGGAAACATAAGCCCTTAACGCCCTGACAGGGCAAAGGAGACTCGCGTCCCTCTCCTCATCGAGAACCGGAAGGGCAGACAGGGAAATTACCTGGGCCCTAAACGGTGTATTGAGGGATTTTGGCACGTAGCCGTGCCTCGGTTTGAGTACGACTTTTGAGTCGTTAGGCCCAAACTCCAGACATGACGCGCTTACAGAAAGCGCCTGCAAGTCCCCTACACGCTTCACTGAAGCGAGAGCCAATAGAAACACCGTCTTAAGGGACAGGTGCTTCATGTCCGACAGCTGGATCGGCTCAAACGGGGCGCCTTTCATGGCCTCCAAGACCGTGGAAAGGTCCCAAGCCGGGACTGAAGGGGGCCTGGGAGGGTTTAACCTCCGGGCTCCTCGTAGGAAACGCACGACTAAGTCGTTTTTTCCCAGTGACTGGCCAGACACCGGTTTAGCAAACGTTGCTATGGCCGCCACATAAACTTTGAGCGTGGATGGGGTCCTACCCTTATCCATCAGCTCCTGAAGGAAGGCAAGCACTTCCTTAACCCCGCAGTCCACAGGTGCAAGGCCACGGGCTCGACACCAAGTAGAGAACACCGACCATTTCGAGGCATAGAGCCGTCTGGTAGACGGAGCTCTAGCCTGCGCGATCGTGTTTAGCACTCCTTCCGGGAGGCTAGCGGGTACCCGTTGATGGCCCATGCGTGCAGGGACCACAGATCCGGGCGAGGATGCCAAATCGAGCCCTCTGCCTGAGTGAGGAGATCTCTCCTCAATGGTATAGGCCACGGGGCAGTGCTGGCCAGCCGCATCAGGACCGGAAACCAAACCTGGTTCGTCCAGAGCGGAGCTACAAGCAGCACTGGGCATCCATTTTCCCTGATCCGCTCCAGCACCTGAGGCAGGAGCGAGACGGGGGGAAAAGCATACAGGGGACCGCTGGGCCAAGTATGGGCCAGCGCGTCCCTGCTTTTCGAGAAGAATACTGGGCAGTGAGCGTTCTCGCGGGACGCGAACAGGTCCACCTGCGCTCTGCCAAACGTCTCCCACAGCAGCTGGACCGTCTGCGGATGCAGCGACCATTCTCCTGTCGGGACGTTGTCTCTGGACAGCCTGTCTGGACCCGTATTCAGGTGCCCAGGCACATGCGCCGCTTTCAGAGAAAGGAGGTTGCGCTGGGCCCAGATCAAGAGGGGTTCCGTCAGCCTGCAAAGGCGTGTGGACCCGACGCCGCCCTGGCGATTTATGTACGCCACCACTGACGTGTTGTCCGACCGGACCAAGACGTGGTGGCCCTTTATCAGGGGACGGAAACGCCGTAGCGCTTTGTCGACTGCTATCATTTCCAAGCAGTTTATGTGAAGGAGCTTCTCCCGCTCTGACCATAGGCCAGCCAGCGGTCTGCCCTCGAGCAGCGCTCCCCACCCCGTGGTGGAGGCGTCCGTAGACACCACTTTCACCCTTGAGGCGGTCCCCAGACTCACACCAGTCTGATACCAGCTGGTTACTTTCCAGGGTTCCAGGGCCGAAACGCACCATCGGTCGACCCTGAGGCAACACCGGCCCGTGGTCCAAGCCCGGGGCGGGACCCGTGGTTTCAGCCACCTCTGCAGTGGGCGCATGCGAAGCAGGCCCAGCTGGAGTACAGAGGATGCTGCGGCCATCAGGCCCAGCATTTTCTGAAACTGTCTGAGCGGGACTATAGAGCCGTGGCGGAAGGATTCCGCGACGCGCTGAATACTTAGTACGCGCTCCGGTGACAGGCGTGCCGTCATGGACAGCGAGTCTAACACTGTTCCCAGGAAGAAATTCTCTGGCTGGGACACAGCGAGCTCTTTTCCCAGTTGACTGTCAGGCCCAGCTTCTCGAGGTGCTCGAGCAGTGTGGCCCTGTGTTCTATGAGCTCTGACCGAGATCGAGCTAGAATCAGCCAATCGTCCAAGTAGTTCATAACTCGCATGCCCTGAAGTCTCAGGGGTGCGAGAGCCGCGTCCATGCACTTCGTAAATGTACGGGGTGCCAAGGACAGGCCGAACGGCAGGACTGTGTATTGATATGCCTGGCCCTCGAACGCGAATCTCAAGAATCGCCTGTGATGGGACGCTATTTGTATTTGGAAATAGGCGTCTTTCAGATCTATTGACATAAACCAGTCCCTTGGCGCACTTGCGCGAGGATTCCCCTGGTCGTAAGCATCCTGAACTGGCGCTTCACAAGCGCTTTGTTCAGCTGTCTCAGATCTAGAATGGGCCTGAAGCCCCCATCTTTTTTCGGTACCAGAAAATATCTGCTGTATAAGCCCCCTTCGCTCTGATCCTGAGAAAGGGGCTCTATGGCCCCCTTGCTCAGCAGTTTCGCTATCTCGGCTCGAAGTAGATGAGATACATCGCTTCTCACCGTAGTCTCGACGCGCGCCGTATAACGGCGGGGACGTCGTGCGAATTGTAGCGAGTAGCCTCTCTTTATAGTGTTCAGCACCCAGTCTGATACCCCGGGTAGCTTTGACCACGCTTCTGCGTGAATAGCTAGAGGTAGGATGCAGACCGGGCTCTGGCCGTGACGAGGCAACGGCTCGAGAGCCCCGGTACCCTGGGAACACAACGCCGTGTTTACGGCGTTCGAGCGGGGGGCGCGCTGAACACAGCGGGCAGCCTGGCCGCGCTCAAATTCTCTATGGCGGGACGCACAGCGAGAGTGAGCGGGGCGAATCCCGTGGGATTCGGCGTGCTTGCGGGGGGATGTGGGCGCAAACTTACGGGCACATCTACTGCACTGTACACGCTTTCGGTCGGGGCCGATAGAACGTGTGTTGGTTTCGTTTTTACAGAAACCAAGGGACACGCGGCATGTAGCGTGAGCGGGCATTGTATGGGCGCATTCACTACATTGTGTGCACAATCGACCTGAGTCAGATTTATGTGTGCTAGCCTCGCACCGTGGCGGGCTGTGTCTGGGTGTGGGAATGGGCACTGGGGCGTGGGCATTCTTACAACACTCATAACACCATCGGCCGTGGCCGGTATACCAGAAAATACACTCTTTATTGGATTTATCTGGGTAGCCATGAAAACGGCTTTTGTGTGCAGGCAAGCGGGCTGAGACACCGGCTGCTTCACTGCTAAATACACTGGCACAGTCACATCGCAAGGAACTGAACGAGCGAATCGTTTCGGTGGGGAACCGGCCGCAGCGGGATCCGAACACCGTCGCTTCCCTAGAGTGGCTAGGAAAGCTTCGAGGCCTCGGGCTTGAGCTCAATCTTAGGCCGGGGCCCGCGCTGAGCGGGGCGGCGTCCAGCAGAGCGAGAGCGCGGTCTCTGATCCCGGGACTGGCGGCGCTGTGAAGCGGCGGCTGCGGGCGATGCAGGCCGAGGCTGAGAGCTGCGAGCAGACGGCTGCTTAGAGCGACCTGCAGCGGAGCTCGAGCGCTTCGGAAGGAAGTGCTTCATGGCCTGCGAAGTCTTCTGCACCTCAGAATATCTGTCCGCGAAATCTTTGACGGCAGATCCGAAGAGGCCCGCAGGGGAAATGGGCGCGTCGAGGAATACAGAGCGCTCAGCTTCCGTCATCTCAGACAGCGTCAACCACAGATGTCTCTCAGCAACGGCGAGAGAGGCCATATTCCGCCCCATGGCCTGAGCAGCGGCTTTAGCGGCGCGTAGAGCCAGGTCCGTAGCGCCTCGTAAATCCGCCACACTGACAGCGCCCGGCCCTTCCTCGTCCAATTTAAGGAGAAGGTCGGCCTGGTAGATCTGCAAGATCGCCATAGTATGCAGCGCTGAGACCGCCTGTCCAGCGGCTGTGTAAGCACGCCCGTGCAGCGATGACGTCACTCGGCAGGCTTTAGAAGGAAGCGTCGTCTGCGCGCGCCGTCCCGCAGAGGGCGGGCAGAGATGCGACGCGACCGCCGCCTCCACAGGAGGAATGGAGAGATATCCCTTATCTCCCGCGCCGACGACAGAGGAAAAAGCCGCAGAGGTGGAAGTGCGCATCCTGGCGGAGAAAGGGGCAGTCCATGACTTAGCGACTTCGTCGTGGAGCTCAGGAAGGAAGGGGGCGGCCCTAGACCTAGACGGGGCTTCGTCCTTCTTGAGAAAGTGCCCGTCGAGTCTGTTGCGTGGCGGCAAAGCAGGCGCCTCCCACTCGAGGCCGATGCACGATCCACAGACGCATCAGCTCAGCCTCAATGCCGGGTCTCTTTCCAGAGGGTTGGCTAGATATGTCAGCGGGGGGGAGGTCCACAGAGCTCGCCCAATCCTCGCTATCAGAAGCCACAAGAGAGCATACCTCAGCGGGTTCGTCCAACTCGGGAGCGGAAGCGGCGGCAGACGGCGGGCGCTGTCCGTCCGGGAGCGACTCAAGTGAAGCCGGCGAAGCAGGCGGGCGAACCGGCGAGCTTTGGCGGGCTGGAGAAGGCTCGGGAGCGCGCTGGGCGCGACGCTTCTTGCGGCGCGGCAGAGAAGGCTGGGACGCGGGCTCAGAGAACGACGCCAGGCGAGTCCTCAGAGTCACCATGGGCAGAAGTTCGCAGTGCGGGCATCCACCATCCGCGAGCGCGATAGCCGCGTGCTCATGACCCAGGCAGGACACACAGATGACGTGACGGTCCTCATCACTGAGTTGGGAGCGGCACGAGCCACAGAAAGGCATCTTTAAAAAGACGCAGCTCTTTTAGAACAGAGAATAGGTGTTGCGTCACGTAAGCAAACACACACACACACACTTAGCAGAGTAAAAGGATATAGTACGCCGGAAAGCGCAGCAGGTACGGCGGTTGAAGGCGGCTGGGCCAGCGACTTCAGAAATGGCACGTCCCGCTGATAAGGCTACAAGTCAACGGCGCGGCTTCTCACTCTGGATCCAGCGATGCGTGAGCTTCGCGTGAAGAGTAGAAAAATCAGAGGAAATTCAGCTATCGAGGGGGTATTTATAGGGCGAGACCACGCCTCTACTGGCGGGACATGACGAAATGGGCGCGAAGCGTCCCCATTCGTCATTACGTCACGCAGTGCCTCACCTCGATAGGCTGCAGCTTTTCCAGCAAGGCAGCCAATGGGCGCGCGAGCCGTCTCGCCCTTGTCTGCTTGCTGCTGCAAAGCGTTTTGCATGTTTAAAATTAAGGATAATTTTTGGCTTCAATATCTCGAGGAAAAGAGTTTTCCCCATAGCGTAAGATATTACGCAGTACGAGAGATACTCTCGTAAGAGAACCATTGTGTGAAAGTACAGAATACCTGCTCACTAACAACCCACATTACACTATCAGAGAGAGAGAAGGAGAGATGGGGCTAAATCTATCCATCCATCCTGCACTTTCAATCTATTAATTTTTTTCTGTAAAGCGTGGTGAGGCGTACAGTTAAAGTTAGAAAATAAAGGTTATTATTATTATTCTCCATCCATACGTCTATCTATCTATCTATCTATCTATCTATCTATCTATCTATCTATCTATCTATCTATCTATCTATCTATCATCTATCTATCTATCTATCTATCATCTATCTATCTATCTATCTATCTATCTATCTATCTATCTATCTATCTATCTATCTATCTATCTATCTATATATCAGTCTGTTTATCTATCTATCATTCTATCTATCTATCAATCAGTCTGTCTATCATGTTTACACAGATATTTCTCCAGCAGGATCTTTGCGAGTTTCTTAAAGGGACACGCACATCTGTTGGGCACATGTGCTGTAAGGTGTGAGAGTTTCCCAGAATGCCTTGCTTGATAAATTCATGGCTTTTAAAATTGCCATTAGAGGACTGCACATTTCACCCATACGGAAATGTAATATATGACATATATGTCCCTATATCGCAAGTGATGCTGTCATATATGCTAAATATAAGACAATATATTACTATCACATATATAATTATATCTAGATATATGTTGATATAGGTTTATAACATATATAAATTGTCCATATTAAATGAGTATATTGACATATATTAATACAATATATATGATTATTGTTTATATAATATTGTATGTTATAACCATATATTTCACCAATATGTTTAATTTATATATGCCAATTTATTTAAACAACATACATACATTTTACATGCTTATGGTTCCTTATTAATTCATTCCTTGTTTTCCTTATTTGAACATCTTGAACTTTGAACAAGTAATTCAAACGCAATCAAAAGACCGCCAAATTACGCGCATTCAGAGACCAACGGATGAAGAATGTTCGCTCTTGTCGAGTGGAAAGAAGAAACGGATAATGAAAGTTGGAGCATTGTTCCAATATCACACATAAAAGACTGTATTATACATACATAAAATATATGGGCTAGTTTTATATGTCAATATATGAAATTGTTCCATTTTCTAATAGGTTTTATATATGGCCAGATATATGTAGGCTACATATATGTTTTCACTTTCTATGTGGATATATGTAATATATGTGTATTTCATATGTGTACATATATTACATTTCCGTATGGGCAGCGTTATATTTACACATTATCAGAGTTTTTTTTCCTGACTGTGATTATGACCTTTAACTTCACACACTTAAACTGTCTGAGGAAACGCGAGGTTTGTTGGGTAAGTTGGAGACAGCACTAAAGGCTCAAGGGTAATTGTTTTTGAAGGACTGTCTGCGATGAATGATTTGGAGGTTCTGCATGTTCTCTGACTCACAGACATTCCTCCAGACAGCACATGCTCTCAGTTTATCTGACCGCAGTTTGGAGCTGTTACGAAGCAGACGATCTGGAACATTTCAGCAGGGACCATTTTGTCATTCAGCCATTTGTCTGTCGAAATTTTAGGATGATCTCAATTTGTTTATTTCTTTTAAAACTCATAAACTCCTCTTGGTGGGTTTTATGTTCATTGAGGTGGTGAATGTCATGATCTCCTGCAGCCTTACAGTAGCTCAGCAATGCTGAAGACACAATGCCTACAATACACATGTGACCCTGGATCACAAAACCAGTCTCAAGTAGCACAGGTATATTTGTGGGAATAGCCAACAATACATTGTATGGGTCAAAATTATAAATTTTTATTTTATGCCAAGAATCATAGGATATTAAGTAAAGATCATGTTCCATGAAGATATTTTGTAAATTTCCTATCATAAATGTATAAAACATTTGTTTTTGTGAGTGAATGCAGCACAATCGCGAACATAAATGGACAACTTTAAAGGTGATACTCTGTATTTTTTTGCACCCTCAGATTCCAGATTTTCAAATAGTTGTATCTCGGCCAAATATTGTCCTATCCTAACAAACCATAAATCAATGGAAAGCTTATTTATCATCACTTTCATGTGATGTATAAAACTCAATTTAAAAAAAAAAAATGACCCATGTGACTGGTTTTGTCATCCAGGGTAGTGACTCCAAAAAAGATACTCTTAACAACACTTTAAAAATGAATGTCGGTGTATTAAATAACAAAATGTTGTACATTTCAAAGAAAGAGAGTACAAACACACTATTTAAAGAAAACATTATGCAGGGAGGAGTTTTTTGATGAACAATTTGTTTTTGGCAATTGTTTATTCATTACTGTACATTGTCGGAATCATTCAGCCGCGTTTCTGGAATTGTTTGGAATCTTCAGAGTAACTGAAGCCACTGTAGAACATCTCATATGGTTCTGGAATGCAGCTGACTGGAATAATGCTGACTCAGTCAATGTGTGGCTTTGTTCCATATAGTCACGTCCCCCCCGGGTCCTTCCACCGCAACAGAACAGACTCAGAGATTCCATGAACCAGGTCTGGAGAAACCTCTCACACTCCTTCATGAAGGCTGATGAAGCTCTGGAATCTGTGGGTGGCTTTTTTCTTTTTTAGCATGTATTACTAGCACAGGCGAGACCATCTTATAGTTGGAGTCTCTTGCAGGAACTCAATGTTCTGTTTCAAAAAAAAAAAAATCTAATGGGTCCAACGTGTGTCCTGACCGACTAACAACCCCCAACTGTCCAAATTTACTACTGAAAGACACTCTCAATTTTGACTCCAATTTTCTGGTCATACTGCAGATTTTCCAGATTAGATTTTCTTGTTTTCAAGCCATTTCTTCATACACTCACACACAAAATTAAGATTCCAAAAGCTGCCGCAATGCCATAGAAGATCCATTTTGGGTTCGCTAAAGAACTTTTCAGTGAACAGATCTTAAAGGTGGGGTATGTGATTTGGAAAACAACCGGCAGATTTTGAAAATACACAATTCAAATGGTCCTATTCTTTCCTCCAACGCTGGCCCTGACTCCACCCATTCGAAGAACATGGACGTGCAATCATGCATGTGAAAACTCAGATGCGCGAGAGATTGTAATGACGATTTACTACTAATCATGGAACCGGCTTTACTGACGAGATGCGCATGCGTCACAAGCTTTGAGTATGCGCACGCAGGGGGTCACGCGCGCTGGGGGGAGGGGGTGTGGTACGGCTGTTTGATGGACGAACTTACTGTCCAATGATTCTAGGTGGTCTTGGAAATGATTGGCTGGAGTTTTTCGAGTCCTGCCCGTTCAACAGATGATTAAATTGCTTAATTTTCATTTCAGTGCTTCTGACTCAGTGGCTGTAAGTGGGTTAGGAATAGGATTTCAAGTTATTTTGAAAAAAATGGACAAAAAAGAGAATCACATACCCCACCTTTAAAGGAACCATTCACTATAAAAACATTTTGTTCCATGGATGTTAAAGGTTATTCACTGAACCACCAATGCCAATAAAGAACCTTTATTTGACCTGACAGAAAGTTTTCAGCCAAACTTCAGATGGAGTTACTTGGGTGCTAAAACAACACAAACAGCGAGTCTTATTGTCTCATTTAATTTGATTTGAGATGTCTAAGTCTAAAAATACCCAGACATGACTATTCCTGGGAATCTCCTAACATGTTTTTTTAACGGCCTCTCATTATTCAAGAACATAAGTCTGTGTGAAACTGAATTAGTCGACACACAGCCTCAGATCTGCCCTTTAAAACACTCTTACTGCGGCCCGCACGTACTTAACAACAACCACACACACAGATTCTGACTCTGGATCAGTTTCATGTAGCCACAAGTATTAGCACAGACACATAAACTGTTCTCAGATCAGCAATGTATGGGTGGAGTGCAGACAGACAGTCAGTGAGACATGTTCAATTAACATTACAGGCGACAGCTTTCTATGCTTTCATGTGAGATTTTTAGCTCACTAAAAAAAATTAACATCAAATGTTTTGCTTTTGACTGTGAATTTCACTTCACTGCAAGATATTTGCACTCGCAACCTTAAAGTCTGTTTATGAGACAATATAGATTATTTTATAAACTAATATATAGACTGCAGATTTCTTTTAATCCCGAATGGTATCAAGAAAAAAAACTATTGACTATTTGGTACTGTTTTTGGAAGTAAAGAATTTAACAAATCATCTTATCATTTATTTAGATCATTTGATGACATTCCCAGAATCCATTGTGTGACACATTTACTGGTTTTCCCATTTTAATAATTATGTTTCTTCTTATTTTTTTTTTCTTGTTTTTGTTGTAAATTACAGTTTTTAAACGTACAATTTACGTACAAAACAAGAAAATAATTAATCAGTGCTTTAATCTCACAGGTCTTTAGAGAAGATTTTCAGTCAAAAATTCCCGCAAGATCCATCTGCATCACCACGGTCTTCTTCAAACAGAGATTGAGGGTTATTGCCAAGAGATTAGGTAATTTACTGATGACATTTATCAGGAAATTCAACAACATTTAGACTAAGCCTTTCTGCACTTGGAGTGAATTCAACTCGAACGATCTCAGCCAAACACGCTGGAGATTCCCTCGAAGGCCTGTGATGGATAGCACTGAGCAGAAATTAAAGGAGTTGCTGTGAAGGATAAAGGCACAGACGCTTTCCACATGTACAGACACTTTTCTCCTTTTGATAGATGAAGCTATTTTTGATGTTATATCTGCATGAAGTTCTTCAAACATGTTTCTGAAATGGAAAGAAATGCTATTTTTGATTTGACCTCAAAATAATCCACACCAAAGCTAACGAATATTTCAAACTCAGCTGTATTAGATGACATTTTGGAAATAACAAGTAATGTTTTGGAATATTTAAAGTGCCCCTAGATTATGCTTTTTGCAAATATTACCTTTCATGCAATGTTTAATACAGCTGATTGTAAACATGAAAGGTCTGCAAAGTTTCAAAGATCAAAGTGCACGTCAAATAAAGTAATTGCCTCCTAAAACAAGGAATCAATTCAGTAATCAGAGTCTTCAAATCACAACAGACTGGACCATCTGACCAATCAGAGCAGAGTAGACCAATCACAACAGACTGGACCATCTGACCAATCAGAGCAGAGTAGACCAATCACAACAGACTGGACCATCTGACCAATCAGAGCAGAGTAAACCAATCACAACAGACTGGTTTGTCTGACCAATCAGAGCAGAGTAGACCAATCACACCAGACTGGGTCATCTGACCCATAGACATAATATAATACATAGACGCCCTATTGGCCGCTGGAGCGCACGTCAACGGCGCCGCCATATTGGGGATGGCAACTTTCCCATACCTCTCATACTGGGAATGAGAAAAATGCCTGTTTTGTGCGCTGCTTGGGGCTGTACAAATCGCCACACAATTGAAAAAAAGTTTTCGAGGAATTATCTTTCACAGGCAAGACTGAACGTTTGTTTTTGGTTGTATTTGGTCATTATTTAATTAGTAATAGTAACGTTCAGAGGATAAATTAAAAATACTACTGTTATTGTGTCACGAAATGTAGTTTTAATAGTTTTTCAGTCGACAATGTAGTTGTTTAAAGCTTAAATATGTGGTTTGTTTATAAAGATAGCGCCTATTTAAAAATTTGATCTGACGGTTTCGGAGTTGTACGACGCGATCACCGGGCGCTCGGCGCTCATTAAGCCCGCAGAGGACAGCCTTACCTCGGCCAGAGCGTCTGAAGTTTGCCGCCGGCTCGGATGTCTCTAGTCTAGTGATTAAACATGAGATATTATTCGTCTTGTGTATATCTAACGGGCGATCTTTGGTCTCATTAATCTATAAATGGTTCCCTGGTAAATCGTTTTGGCTGAGGGCAAAGTGAAGTTTCATAACTTTATATTTAGGCTTTTTTAACGTTGTATCCTGCTCTATTTTTGACTGAAGCTGCTTCTGTTATAATGACTATTACTAATCAATAAAACTGAAATTTAACAAAAAGAGTTAAATATTAAATATAAGTCACTATTTAACTTATTTTTTATTGTGTATATTCTGTAATTGATATTTCTTATTCTATTGCTATTATTATAGTATTATTAATAAACCATATGCTATTATCAATATTTTTGTGATTGTATTATTGTATGATATTATATAATTATACTATTCATTACTATTTTATTTGCTGTATACTATTTGTTTATGTTATTGACTAAACTATTTACTATTACTTCTCACAAATGTTAGTTGTACCATAACATATGTATTAGCATGGATCCATCAGTTATCTTTGTTATTGCTCAAATCTGGTCAATCACAGAAAATGCTTTTTCCACAATAAGAAAACTTAAATTATATCTCAGTATGGGGGTCTTCATCATTCTTATCCAAGAATAAAAAGCCAGATACATGACAAGTCCAAAAGAATTTGACCATTCTTTATTAAAACAAATATTTTACAAGTGTAACTATTGAGATTTTAAATAACTAGAGATGGAACTTTTTGTACACCACATACAAACCACTGAAATCGGTTGATAAATATAAAAACAGTTTTTGTTTTTATCCAGAAAAAAACGCAGCTCACCCTTGATTACAGTGCAGTCTTGCCCTCCGCAAAATGGCGGACCCGTTGACGTATCGCAGCAACGTTCCAAAGCGGCCAATAGGGCGTCTATGTATTATATTATGTCTATGATCTGACCAATCAGAGCTGAGTAGACCAATCACAACAGACTGGGCCATCTGACCAATCAGGGCAGAGTAGACCAATCACAACAGACTGGACCATCTGACCAATCAGAGCAGAGTAGACCAATCACACCAGACTGGGTCATCTGACCAATCAGAGCTGAGTAGACCAATCACAACAGACTGGGCCATCTGACCAATCAGAGCTGAGTAGACCAATCACAACAGACTGGGCCATCTGACCAATCAGAGCTGAGTAGACCAATCACAACAGACTGGGCCATCTGACCAATCAGAGCAGAGTAGACCAATCACAACAGACTGGGTCATCTGACCAATCAGAGCAGAGTAGACCAATCACAACAGACTGGACCATCTGACCAATCAGAGCAGAGTAGACCAATCACACCAGACTGGGTCATCTGACCAATCAGAGCTGAGTAGACCAATCACAACAGACTGGGCCATCTGACCAATCAGAGCTGAGTAGACCAATCACAACAGACTGGGCCATCTGACCAATCAGAGCAGAGTAGACCAATCACAACAGACTGGACCATCTGAACAATCAGAACAGAGTAGACCAATCACAACAAACTGGGCCATCTGACCAATCAGAGCAGAGTAGACCAATCACAACAGACTGGGCCATCTGACCAATCAGAGCAGAGTAGACCAATCACAACAGACTGGGCCATCTGACCAAACAGAGCAGAGTAGGCTCGCTGAAAGGAGGGGTTTGGAGAGACTGAATCTTCAAACGTTTTCAGACTCTTTGAGAAATGAGGTGATGTGCAAAATGTATAGTATATGAGAAATGTAAAGTGGTTTTTGACCTGTCTGTAAATGTGGGATCCTCCAAAACAAAGCTAGGGCCCTTTAAAATAGCATAATAGGGGCACTTTAGAAGTATGCATGCTTCTCTTAGTAGATATCAAAACTACACATTTTTATGCATTCTGTTTGCATAATATTTGTACATTTATTCAGTTTATTTTAAAGATATAAATAAGCAGTATACGCTCTGAAGAAACGCATGTGTGTCTGCATTTATGAAAAATAAATCAAATTCTCACCTCAGAAACATGTTCGCGGGTGTCACGGACTCACGGTCACCAGCTAAGTCATCACCTCCTCACTACATTTCCCATCATCCTCCCTGGCCCTCACCTTGAAGCACTTCCCAACCAGAGATCACCAGCACTTGCACATCATCCGATCATCAGCTCAGTCAGCATAAAAGCACTCACCTTACATAGTCACTCCGTCTGGTCTCTTTCATGGTTAAGGACTCACTTACACGTCTGTACTTACCTCGTATGAAGTGTCTGTTCGTCTCCCGGATCTCCATCCATCAGTATTCAAAGACAATCAACATTATCATCACCCACTGTTTCTCACTCGTATCCATTGTCTTGATATCGTGAAACATGTCTCTGTTTCGTAACAGAAGACCAGACGTATACAGAAAGGCAACAATATGGGCATCCTACTCCATCCCCTAGACCCTGACGATGAGCTTCTGGCCATCTCCCAGGACCACCGCCCCATTGAAACCTACATGGAGGAGTTCCTCCACCTCGTCGACCAGGTGTCCTGGAAAGAACCAGCCCTCAAGTCCATCTTTTGGTTGGGTCTGGACAATCCATACTTTGGGCTTTTCCCAGCTACTGCCACCATGTGTTCCTTGAGGGAATGCATTGACAACATCCTGTGGGTGAGTGGATCGTGAGTGGATCGTGAGTGTGTGGGGGGGGGGACGGGGGGGGGGACGGGGGTCGCTACCCGTCCACGGAGGCTGTCCCTGAGACACTCAGCCCTGCACAGCAGTCTTCGCCATGGCCGCCTGCTCCGCCCCGTCCCCTGAGCTGCCGGCATCGCCCTGAAATCTGCTCACCCTCCGGATAAAGACTCCAGTACGACCGCCCCCCCTCCCTGGTTGCACCATCTACGGCGTGAGGTCGCACCACCGGGAAGGGGGAGTACTTTCACGGTCACCAGCTAAGTCACCACCTCCTCACTACAACTATTAAACTATTAATTTCTAAAATCTTACTGACCCTAAACTTTTGAACAGTAGAGTAAATCAATTCAAATGTCTTCAATAAAAACGTACGTTTTGCTTGTGTACCATTCGTACCAAGGTTGAAAGGCTCAGGGAAGAACGAGGCGGGAACCGGTGAATGTTCAAACGGGTGAAGTTTTAATCATAAAATTAACAAACACAAAACAAAAGTAAAGCAGAAGCCCCTCAAGGATGACTGGTGCATGAACATACATTAAGCAAAGTCCAGGCCTGGGGCCGATACCATGAAGCCAGTTTAGGTGGCTAGCCAGCTATGTTTCAGTTTAGTTTGCGCCAACCCTGGGTTTCAGGCACCAGTTAGTGGTTAGTAACTCACACTCCACGGCTAACCTGGTCCGGGGCAGGTTATGTTCCAGATAAGAGATCTTAAACTGAACTTGGACCAATCAGCTGTGAGCAAAGTGACACATGTCTGATAGGATAAAGTCACTCCACCTGTTTCTACTCCAAATTAAGGTCACTATGGCAGTATGTCCCCACATGTTAAGAAAATGAATACTGTTTTTGCAGTGTAAATCTGAACTGATTTGAAATGTTTTGCTTTTATCCGAGCAAAAGCCAGCTGCATTAGTGTCTTAATACACTGAATCCAGTGATGAATACTGTTTACTTTTATGAGCTTTGTACTGGCATGTTTCTACCGGTCATGCTTAGTAACTTGCTTTTCCATAATTAATAATTGCATGGAGTGAAGAACACGTGCATCTGAATCTTTGTACGATGGAGAGAGTCAGATTGTACTTTGGCAGAATCCTCTGAATCAATCACTGATGGCAAACACACTCTTTCTTTTCAGTGTTTCTTTCCATGTACAAATTAGAAATCAATATTTTCTTTGTTCTATTCATTGCTTGTTAATTTTTCCTTCTCTCTGTTTCTCGCCTGTTTGTATTTTTATAATTATTGTTTTCCTCTCTTTCAAGCATCTGTTATTAAACCGAAACCACAGAAGCAGTAGAATGTTTTTTTTAATGTTTTTTCTTTGTGCCTTGAATTGCAACATATGTTTTAACCAATGTTGAGGATGAATGTTGAGTTGTGGGTTAGCGTGGACTGGAGTATTCATGTGTCTGGCAACTGTGTTTCACTTAAAAAAGTTTATAATTTCTGAAAATAGCAGCATTTTAGCAGCATAATAGCATTGTTTTCTTTTCAAACCGCACTCATTGCATTGATTAGAAATACTGAGGGAGAAAAAAAACTTTTAAAAGGAAACAGAAAAAAAGGTTAGAACTCCAACAGAAATAAAATATTAAATAACAATAATAATAATACATTTAGAATAAAATTATATAATTTAATTAAAATATTTTATATATATATATATATATATATATATATATATATATATATATATATATATATATATATATATATATATATATATATATATATATAAAATATAATAAATAATATATATTAATACATAGTAAGTAAACAAAAAAGTAAATAAATAAATAAAAGTTTGGGGTCAGTAATAAAAGTATAGATTTCTTTAAAAATATATGATATTAAGCAGCAACTGTTTTCAACAATGATGATAATCAGAAATGTTTCTTGAGCAGCAAATCATCATATTAGAATGATTTCTGAAGGATCATGTGACACTGAAGACTGGAGTAATGATGCTGAAAATTCAGCTTTGATCACAGGAATAAATTACATTTTAAAATATATTTGGAAAACAGTTGTTTAGATTGGATCTTACTAACCCCAAACTTTTTTCATTTGTTTATTTATTAAGAATTTAAGGTAAATTCAGGTTACAATGATGTCCCATTTTTATAAAGAGACAAACTCTATTAGACTGCATGGAGTTTGGGTTCCTTGCCACTGTCGCCTTGGCTTTTGGCTTGCTAAATTGGGGACATTTAATATTCAACAATATTATTGATCTCCCTGCTTTGACACCATTATATGAGAACTGAACTGAGCTGGATGATGATATCACGGTTTTCTACAAAGCAGCTATATTTTTTTTATATATTTATATTTTTTATATATATTTTTACAAGAAAAAATGAACCATCACTGCACTTAAAGGGATAGTTTACCCAAAAATGAAAATTAGCTCATGATTTACTCATCCTCAAGTCATCAGGTGTATATGGCAATCTTCTTTCAGATAAATACAATCGGAGTAATATTAAAAAATGTCCTGGCTCTTCCAAACTTTATAATTGCAGTGAATTGCTGTTTCTGTTTTGAAGTCCATAAAAGTGCATCTATCCATCATAAAAGTGCATCTATCCATCATAAAAGTGCATCTATCCATCATAAAAGTGCATGTATCCATCATAAAAGTGCATCTATCCATCATAAAAGTGCATCTATCCATCATAAAAGTGCATCTATCCATCATAAAAGTGCATCTATCCATCATAAAAGTGCATGTATCCATCATAAAAGTGCATGTATCCATCATAAAAGTGCATCTATCCATCATAAAAGTGCATCTATCCATCATAAAAGTGCATGTATCCATCATAAAAGTGCATCTATCCATCATAAAAGTGCATCTATCCATCATAAAAGTGCATCTGTCCATCATAAAAGTGCATATATCCATCATAAAAGTGCATGTATCCATCATAAAAGTGCATCCATCCATGATAAAAGTGCATCTATCCATCATAAAAGTGCATGTATCCATCATAAAAGTGCATCTATCCATCATAAAAGTGCATGTATCCATCATAAAAGTGCATCCATCCATCCATCATAAAAGTGCATCCATCCATCATAAAAGTGCATCTATCCATCATAAAAGTGCATCTATCCATCATAAAAGTGCATGTATCCATCATAAAAGTGCATCTATCCATCATAAAAGTGCATCTATCCATCATAAAAGTGCATCCATCCATCCTAAAAGTGCATCTATCCATCATAAAAGTGCATCTGTCCATCATAAAAGTGCATGTATCCATCATAAAAGTGCATATATCCATCATAAAAGTGCATATATCCATCATAAAAGTGCATATATCCATCATAAAAGTGCATGTATCCATCATAAAAGTGCATGTATCCATCATAAAAGTGCATATATCCATCATAAAAGTGCATATATCCATCATAAAAGTGCATTATCCATCATAAAAGTGCATCTATCCATCATAAAAGTGCATCCATCCATCATAAAAGTGCATATATCCATCATAAAAGTGCATCTGTCCATCATAAAAGTGCATGTATCCATCATAAAAGTGCATATATCCATCATAAAAGTGCATATATCCATCATAAAAGTGCATATATCCATCATAAAAGTGCATGATATCCATCATAAAAGTGCATGTATCCATCATAAAAGTGCATATATCCATCATAAAAGTGCATGTATCCATCATAAAAGTGCATATATCCATCATAAAAGTGCATATATCCATCATAAAAGTGCATATATCCATCATAAAAGTTCATATATCAATCATAAAAGTCATATCAATCATAAAAGTGCTAAGGGGCCTTTTGAAGCCAAGCGATGCGTTTGTGTAAGACAAATATCCATATTTAAAACTTTACAAAGTAAAATAACTAGCTTCCGGCCAAACAAACATACGGATACTAAGCACAACTGATGCGAGTAATGCAATACTGCTGATATTTACGCTACGCCAATGACGCACTACGCTACTTTCAATGTCACAAGTTGCGTAAGTTGCGCATTAGGCGCCAGTAGACTGCGGTTGGCCGTTGGGCCAGAATCTAGAATTTTACTTTGTAACATGTTAAATATAAATATTTTTCTTACACAAACTCATCGCTTCGCTTTAGAAGGCCTTTATTAAGAGCAGTGTTGAGCACTTTTAAGGACTTCAAAACAGAAACAACCATTCACTGCCATTATAAAGCCTGGAAGAGCCAGGACATTTTTAATACAACTCTGATTGTATTTGTCTGAAAGAAAAATATCTTATTCAGCAAGGATGACTTGAGGGTGAGTAAATCATGGGCTAATTTTTGTTTTTGGGTTATTTTAAGCTAGACCATGATCTATGGTTTTCAAGAAACAAGCTTTGTTACATTATTTTCTAGTTATCAATGTAAAGCTGCTTTGAAATAATCAATCTCTATTGTAAAAAGTACTATACAAATAAGGTGACTTGACTTGACAAAAGTGGCTTAATTTGCCTAAATTAACCCTTAATTATGTTAAGAATAAATAATAGGATTCGAACTGGCAATCAGACATCAAAATGATACCACAAATATTAATACCTATTAAACTGATATAATGAGTAGACTGATTGATTTTTTGAGAGTGTGTTAGGTGTTTTAGTGTTAATATGTTGATAAACGTGTGTGTGTGATGTTTGCTCTTCTGTGTCTGGGCAACTGTGGATAACTGTTGATCAATCTCTTATTTCAGGAGTTATGATGGATGGATGAGTAGACAGCAGTGATTTCTGGCTTGGGGACGAATGCATGTGTCTATGTGCTGTGTGTTTCATTGTGTATTGTAAACGTGGCTCATCCTGTGTGTGTGTGGTGTGTATGTTCCTGTTCCCTGTGTATGTGTGAAGATCAATACTCCTGCTGAATGATCCAGGCTGTGATGAACATATGCGAGCCAAGGAATTTGTACAGGTGTGTCCCAGCATGTAATACAGAGAGACAGAGAGAGGACGTCTCTGTTAAAAGAGCCATAGAGTGCAATCATGACATCTGTACTATATATCTCATCCAAACACTAATATTTGCCATGTGTGTGTTTAGACAGTGATGCTTTGGACTCAGTCTTATACTATACTTTAAATCATAAACATTCTCCTTTAACAATTTCCAAAATTAAAGCCTAACACTGTACAAATTGATATAGTGTTTTAGTCTCTCTTTGATTTCTGCTTTTAAGGAGGGTATTCGAGTCATATATAAAGACAAAGAATATCATAGAGAATTGAGAGAATTGGCTGTTTTGACCTTTTAGGCAAAGAAGCAGACAACTAGCAACCACTTAGAACACCCTAGCAACTGCATAACAACAGCTAAAAACCAATGTTGTTATTGTAAACGAAAACTGTTAATAATATTTTTTGTTTTTTTAAATAAAGCTGAATATATTTATATATATATATATATATATATATATATATATATATATATATATATATATATATATATATATATATATATATATATATATATATATATATATAATATATTAGATTAAAAATGTAAAAAAAAGGAAAATGTTGCCTTGCCAAGGAATTAATTCCATTTCGTGAAAATCGAAGCTAATCTAGGTGGAGTTCGAAATGGCGAAAATCAAAATGGCGGACTGGAAGTTTGGTCGACTATGGCAAAATTGGTATTCATGTTCTCGGCATGACCCAAGGAATGTATTAAGACAATAGGCAAAATTAATCAAAAGTTATTAGCATTTAAAAAAATAAAAATTCTTGACCACAAGGTGGCGCTGCCCTGAAACCTTTTTAGTACCTTCAGAGAAATTGCTGATTACACATACCGGGTTTCATAAAGATACGCCAATACATTCATAAACAAAGCATTTTTCAACAAAATTCAAAATGGAAAATTTCCCCGTAAGACAAGTAATTTCATTCAGTGGCCATTTTTAAAATGCCTTTTGGGCATGCAAGTGCATTTTCTATCTCTTTGGATGGCGAAACATCAAATTCTCTAAAACTGCTTGCCAAGCTTACGAATAAATTCCATATTTGAAATCACCAAGGAAATCTGTCTCATAAATTTTGTTTCTAAATGTTCGAATCGTGACAAAAACGGCATTTTTAAGGCTGGATCAAGCTAATGTGCATGCGCAGTCCTAAGGTGCGTCTCAGAACACTCACTGTTTCTATAGGAACCGGAGCTTCTAACGGCAGCTGCAGTGACGCAATGACTTTACCGATTGGCTCTTATTTAGAAGGCAGGGCTTCCGCCATATTGTGCGTTGCACTTTCTCCAAAGAGTGCAGGATCTTTCTATATAAAGTCTTTGGTATCGTTTGACTCGGCATGCTGTACCAAATCTAAAGAGACAAACTGTTTAGAAGTTATAATCAAAATAGTATTTAAATTTTCATAAAAATTGGAGCATCAGTCTAGGATGATTTCGAAAAAGTGAGTTTTTTGGAAATTTAAAAAAAAATTGTGGAAAATTCATAGGGTGCAATCGAATTGTCTTGAGCCAAGGAATGAGCCAATTTTGTTTCTAGCGTTTACAGCTTAAAAGTAATAGCATAAACACAAGTGCAAATTTGGGCAGTTGGTGGTGCTAGAAAGATTGAGTTAGAGATTCTAAAATTGCTGTGGTTAATGTTCAGACTGTCTTCTATCAGTGTGCCAATTTTCACAACTTTTTACCATACAGTTCTATGGGCTGCCAAAGACTCATTAGCGGAAGAAGAAGAAGAAGAACACTAACGGATAGAAGTGTCTACGGACCTTCTGTGTTTGACCCCTAATAAAATGCTCTACAATTGCCCTGGATCAAAGCGGTGACTTCTACATGGGCGAGTATCACTCACATTTCTTCCGGAAATGTTAGAATATAGTTCTTTTAAAAAAGGTAACTGCAAACTGAGGGCTCTATTACCTAAAGCCAATTTGTAGTCCCATCTGGCACTTGGGGAGTCTTAATTTTGGACTTAGTGTGTGTTTTACAGGCTTGTGCAGGTGTGTCTGCCCCCCGCTGGCTCAGGGACACCCTGCACAAAAGAAGCTGCATTCTTCACATTCCCTCTGAGGAGAGTTCCCGTAACCTGAGGTGGAGTGAGACATCAGTCCGTAGAACCTGTGTAACCTGGAGCGGTCCGAGCCTGGTATTCGTGAAGACGTCACTTTGTACTCTAAACCTCAGCTGAACTACAGTATGATGTCACCTCTGGCACATGCTCTTTAAGTCAACATGAAATCAAATCTGACCCTATTCACTTTCCTAATACCATTCCATGATTCATAACTGCACATTATTCCAAAGAAAGAAAATGTTAGTCTTCGTCAGTGCCACTGAGAGAGGCTTTGATCTTCGTAATCGTTCATCCGTTGCTCCGCCTCTAAAATGACTTTCCTTTTCAATGAATCCCTTTTACATTTTTTCATCCTTTGCTTCATTCTGGTTTGTAACACCCACTTTTCATGATGCAATCAGTTCCTAACAGACAAAATGAATTCCCTTACACTTCCAAATTCCCATACAAATTAATTTTCCCATATTCTCAAAATTCTTTTTCTTATTTCTCCTCTTCATAGCTTGCTTCCTAATATACTGTAATAAACCTGGAATTGTATATTACGAATATAATTTCTTTATTCCCCTCTTTTCTAAGTCACTTTGGATTAAAGCATCTGCAAAATGCATAAATATAAATATTGAATATCCTAACTGCAATAAGTCATATTACGGAAGTGAAATGAGTGGCAAATGACATTTCACCTTGACTTTGTTGACTTAATACATACAGGTCTAATTTTCCCACATACTTTCACAGAAATTTTCCACAGATTCACATGCAACTGATTGTATTGTGCATATACTTCTTTTATCCATATTTATGCATTTAACAAAACAATTTAATGATTTGTAAGGGAAGTAACTTCATTTTGTTTTTACATGTAACCTGAACAGGATTCCTTACCCTCGATACATTCGGACCCGTGTCAAAAGGTCATCGCCCTTGTGGCCTTGTGTGCTCCAGCTGTCGCGTACGTCAGGAGGTCCTCAATCGTTTCAGCCTTAAAATAGTTTGCAAACTTTAATTTTAGGAACGACTTGAAATAACCCTTGGCTGCATGCACAGCACTGTTCCTATGCTAGAATAGTTCACAGAAGGTAAGACAAAGCAAGTTTATTTATGTATTTTATAGAGGTGATTAAAAGTACTTTACTTTGGTCCAAATGATTAGAGGATTCTGATTGGTATCTAATTATTATTGGTATTCTGATTGATAATGTCCATTGTTATTATTTTAAATAAACCATTCCGCATTACTTAGGATTTTACCTTAACAAGAGCCATCCTTTAACTGGATGATTGCCCTAAAATGTTTTCTGTTGCTACACCCATCAAATTAGAAGAGTCAAAAACTACTAAAAGACAGCCTGCAGTCACTGCAATTGACTAAAAACTTTCAGACAAGAGAGAGAGAGAAGAGAGAGAGAGAGAGAGAGAGAGAGAGAGAGAGAGAGAGAGAGAGAGAGAGAGAGAGAGAGAGAGAGAGAGAGAGAGAGAGAGAGAGTCCCACAATGTAAACTTCCCGCCCACCCATAGTAATAACCAATCAGAAACCGAGCATTTTTTGTACTGCTCTCCGATTGGCTGCTCGCCGCGTGACTGACAGTCTGTGTGAATGAAGTTTTTTCCCACTTTGGCTCCGCGAAGTTTCAGTGACGGGGGCATCACTGCAGCGCACTGAGGGGAAGGAAAGAACAGAAGGGAAAAGAAGGGAGAGAGGTGCCCCATCCATCCATCTATCCATCCTCTGAATTTTCCTGCAGGACTTTATTAACGTATGGCTGCATGAGAGGCTTTGAGCTCTCGCGCTTTCTCTCTCCGGGACTGTTGGGTTACTGTCCTGATATCAAGCAGTTGTCATAATAATATCATTAAACTCTACGCGTCAGGACGGACGCAGGTGGTCATGGATACACCTATCAGATGGAAAGTAAAGCGGAGGTTTAAGGAGGTGCGACTGTCGGTATTCCTAGTATTCCTGATGTTTGTCACCTCACGAGTCAGCGCAGGTAAGCGGCGAATCAGCTGTTCCCAAACTGTTACTTTGTGCCGCGGGCCGCGCTCACCCGGGGCTGCGGTTCTGTTGCGCGAGCGCATTCCATGGTCAGTCCGCCGTCCCGGGACTGGACTGACCGGAGAAGGGGATGGGGGGGCCCTAAAGTGAGATTCTCGCGTCCGAAGTTCAGTGGCTGTGACTTTTGTGTTGCACTTTTTTGTGTGCGTCAGCATTAGGCTACAGCAGAAACGAATAACGGAACGAGGGAAGCTTTCCCGTGCAAGGCAACAGATGCGTGAGGAAATCGTGATGCACCATCTTATTGTGGCATCAAACTCCTTTACGCTGCGACACTCAACAATTCTTATGCAAATTAGCAAACAAAGACCTCATAGTAGAAATCTGGATTCCAGGATTCCATATGCGTGAATAGGTTCTTTTTTTTGCATTCGCATTTTAGAATCTTCACTTCAGAATTTTGTTTTCTAGAATATGTAAAGCAGCATAGATTACATAGTTTTCTAGAGACTCTCCTACACTCTTAAAAATAAACATTCCAGTAGGAATCAAAGTCACAGGAGAACCTTCTTAAGTTCTGCTTTAGAAAACCATTTGTGTGATGCTTCACCAGAACCCTGTAAAACCAATACGCTGATCTACCTAAACCCTTTGCAGTGTTTTGAATCTCAGAGACTATTGAAGAAGCTTTATCTTTAGGGGAGTACGACATCGGGACCCTTTTTGGTTTCAGACCATAAAACCTAGAATGGTCTTTGAAGACTTTTTGGAAGATGTTCCAGATGCTTCTTAGGGGATCTGGCAGAGAGTAGTTTTCCTCCAGCAGGCGCGCTAACTGCAGAACGTAATTGGAAAAATATGCAGGACGAGAAACACACCAGGAGAGAGAGCGACAGAGAGTTTATGTTTTTCCATAGGCTCATAAAAAAACGAACCCATCACTCTGGCTCTCCTTTTGTTTGGCGAAAGACAGATGAAAATAATAGATAAATGTAAATAAACGCACGTTAGTCTGTCTTGGTTCCTGGTAGATGGTCTGTAATGAAGAACATCAGTGGGTCAGGGTGGAGTCGCTGCGTGTCTTCTCTAGTAGATCAGAGATGCTCGAGGTGAAGCTCGCAATTATCTTGTAAACCACTTATAGAAGGAATTACTCAGCAGACTATGTAGAACAGTTATTGTAGAGATATTTATACGCATTTATCAAGTCACATGCATTTTGAAATGATCAGCAATATGCCATTTGTTAAAAGTTGAGAGATTATTTGTGGTTAAATCAATATTTTCCATGCAATATGCATAAAAATGTTTCTTTTTTAGCCAACTTTCAATGGTTAGATCAGTTGTTTGATCTGGTTCTAGTGTTCCGTCATTATAAAGCTCTGTATAGTGTGGAGTTTACTAGTTGTGAACGTGAATCTGGGGTTTGTACAGTAATGACGGAGCCAAAGCAGACAGGATATGATCCCTCATTCTCATCCTCTTGGTTTCTCCAGCCTGTCCCAGGGAGTACCCCTCTCTCGCTCTCTCTTTCTCCAGGCTGGAGGGAGGGCGAAAAAAAGGGGGAGGGATCGAGAGAGCGGGGTTGGAAATTCTGCATGTGTGATTAGATTCGTGTCTGGTCATGGCCACTTGGCTACTGATGGAATTATTGAGCAGTTTTAATTATAACAAGAACATTTTGGTCGAGGAACATCTCAAGAACATGCTTACGTGCTTAAATCAAGATTTTAAACCTAAAACAGTTTCATAATTTGACTTTAACTGCCCAAAGAACTTTTTATTCTCCAGTTCTTTAGAAAACCATCATGTACTGGTGCTTTAAAGAACCCATTATGCAAAACACTAAGAAAGAACCTATAAGGAAACATCAAGAGCGTTTTAATCTTCAAAGAACTAGCAACTCAAGAACCCAAGGTTTCCACAGTCATGGAAAAATGAGGAACCAGGAATTTTATAGACCCGGAAAACAAAGTGATAGAAATCAAAATAGTGCATTTTTCTTGTTTTGTTTAGCTCTGAAATATAAGTACACGTAATGTAATCATGGAATTTATTGGTCAAAAGGTGAAAAATGAGTCTTTGCTGTACTTGAGAACCATTCATTTCCATTTTTAAGAGTGTATCCAAAGTGTTGAGCAGTGAAAACTTGTCACTTTAATCACTTTTGCCTGCATGAGTCAAGGCTGAATTAATTAGAGTGATTCATTGACTTGATTATGTATTAGAGTCATCTGTTACAAAGATGCTCATTAGTGTCAAATTGGATTGAAATGCATTAGTTATTTGGTTTCACTCGCAATCAAGAATGCTTTAGGCTAAATTCAACTGCGATCCCTATGTAGTGCAAACAGACTTCATTACTGTATGCTTCCAATTTCTTAGTGTACACGTGTAGCTGGGTAAAGATGGTGGATTTGATCCACAGTCAGACTCACAAGTTTTCAAGGATGCACTTTTTTTTTTTGAGACTGTGAAGCCGATTCAGTCTGCAACACTCACTGCCTTCGCGACGGTGATGTCATGCAGTGGGCGGGGCTTATCAAATCTGCTGGTATAGAATAACGTGCTGTCATAAAGTTTATGGTGGGACTGGCAGTGCATCGTGGGATACAGGGGAGCTCTTACGTCAGAGTAGACAGAAGCTTGTAAAGGCAAAAATGGCCAACGGTGAAGCTGCCTCACTTCCTGTGCAGGGCTATTCTGCTTTATTACTCACACTAGTGCTGTTTTATGAGATTTTTACGAACACTCTCGGCGGACCGGCCTCGCTCATTCAGCCTGTTGGGTGTGCTCCACTTTTGAGAGTACACGAATGCCTTTTAACAAATGGCATGTTGTAACGATTGTTTATTGCCCACGTGTGCTGTTTCTGGTTTTGGTTACTCTTGTTGTTGTGTTCTGGAGACCCTTAAAGTCTTCAGAGGAGAAACTCTGGAATGTTTCAGTCAAAATTTCACACCCTTGGAGCCTTTCAAAAATGTTTCTAGTGTAATGAAAACAAGCTGTCTATTTCAGCTGTCTTCATTCAGCGATTGATTTAGTAAGAAGTAATCATAGAACGTCATGACTCGTGAAGAAATCAAATTCCGGTTGCCTTTGGCTCTATATGTGTCCCATTAACAGAACAAGTGGTGTCTTCCTCTGGGTATTAAAAGGTACCTGTCCAGTTCCAACAGGAAAAGGATGAAGGGTTTCCCTCCTAATCAAACTCCCAGAATTCCTTTTTTTGCATACAAACTACCCTGTGCGGTATGCAAGATTAAAATGACGTATGTTCCAAATCATAGTATGTTGAAAATGTAATGTTATAAGTGCCTGGATGAATGGCATACTATTTAAGATGGATTTTCTAAATATGCATCTGTCTCTCTCCATATTAAATAGGATGCACGATTAAGAGTAAACACCCTAAAGCATGCAGGAAATAGTATGTCAATAGTGACTGGATGTCAATGTGTTCAAGTATGCATCTGTTGACATATCATCTTACATAGCCTGCAATATTAAGATGAATGCATCTCAAATCATAGTATGCCAAAATTGACTGGATTACATATTTACAATACATTTCTGAAGTATGTATGTTTCTGTGTTAAAAACGATCTATCTTATATAGCATGCTAGGTTAAGATTAGTGCATATTAAAAAAATATTTTGAAGGTGCATGGATGGTATACTATTTACAGTGGATTTTTTAAAGTATGCATCTTTATGCATACTATACATCATACTTAGTATGCAAGATATAGATTAGTTTGTGCTTTTTACACTCTCAATCTTGTATAGTATTCATTAGAACATGCAAATCACGTTATGCTGTAAATACATAGTATGTGAAAAGTGACTGGATGTCAATGTGTGCAAGTATGCATCTGTTGACATATCATCTTACATAGCCTGCAATATTAAGATGAATGCATCTCAAATCATAGTATGGCAAAATTGACTGGATTACATAGTATTTACAATACATTTTTGAAGTATGTTTCTGTGTCAAAATGATCTATTTTGTATAGCATGCTAGGTTAAGATTAGTGCATTTACAGATTACAGTGGATTTTTTAAAGCTACACTGTGTAACTTTTTTAGTTTATTCTTAGCTAAAAACAATTAGTTCTTTCAAAAATATATGTGCTCATTAATGTATATTTACTTTGTTCAAGTAATAAAGTATTCTCGTGAGTGTATAATATGCCATTGAAAATACATACGGGTAAGGGGTTTTAATGTCGGTCGCCATGTTGCCCCTCCATCTTGAAAGTACATTAGCCAAAGAAGGACATACCCCGTTAATTCAAGCTTCGCCTTTCGCGTTTTAACACGCGTGGGTTAGCACTCGAACTGCCTAACACTCGAACTGGAAGCCATGTTAATCTTGGACTACATTGGCCACCGTAGGAGTTAAAACGAAATCGGAATTGGGAGGAACAGAAACTAATATTCACTGGATGGTCATATACCTTTTCACCGCTAGATGGGGGTAAAAATCACAGTGTAGCTTTAAAGTATGCATCTTTATGCATATACTATACATCATACATAGTATGCAAGATATAGATTAGTTTGTGCTTTTTATAATCTTGTATAGTATTCAAGATTAGGATTAGCAAATGCAAATCACTTTATGCTGTAAATACATAGAATGTCAAAAGTGACTGGATGGCATATTATTGACGATGGAGTTTTGAAGTATGCATCTTTTCACACACTATTTATCTTACATAGCTTGCAATATTAAGATAAGTGCATCTAAAAATAGTATGCTGGAAATAGTATGTCAAATGTGACTGGATTTCAGTATTTACTATGTATTTTTGAAGTATGTTTCTGTTTCACATGCTGTCTATCTTATGTAGCATAATATGTTAAGATCAGTGCATCTCAAAAAATAGTATATTGAAGCCGAAAGTGCATGGATGGTGTACTATTTATTTACAGTGGGTTTTTGAAGTATGCTTCTGTTTTAATAAGATAAGGTAAAGATAAGCATGTCCCAAATCATAGACAATAGGATGTCAAAGGTGTCCAGATACCATACTACACCTAATGGAATTTTAAATTATGCAAATTTTCACAAACTATAAATCTTATTCAAGATTAGGATTAGTGCATGCCAATTCATAGTAAAACAAGTCATAGTAGTTTATGCAGACAATCAGGTACCCAGATGACATACTACATCCATCCATTCATCCATCATCAGGTACCCAGATGACATACTACACTGTAAAAAAAAAGTTGGATTAACTTAAAAAAGTAAGTAACCTGGTTGCCTTAAAATTTTTAGTTAATTGAAATTAAAACTTTGAGTTAATACAAAAAAGGAGATTGGTTTAATAAATAGAAACTCAAAATATTATGTTATCTGAACTACATTAATTATCTAAGTTGATTTGACAAAATATAAAAAGTTGTGATAAATCATGAAAATAATTTTTTACAGTGTACATCCAGTTTGAATATGTATGCTTTTTGGACTAAGGTAATTGGCCACAACCGCACAAGATATGATTTGTATCGATCGACTTTGTAGTATGTCTGTCTGCAATGCTAGCTTTCTTCATACTTAAAAGCACAAACTTTTACTTTTCAAGTACAGTATGTACTTTTCAAGGTTAGTGTGAGTATTCAAATTGATAGAAGTATGTGAATAGATGGTAGTCCTGTAGTTAGCACGTCAGCAGTCATGATTTTGTGTATTACGTAAGACCCGACCAGCTTTCGGCCCTGTACTTGGCTTCAATGTCTAGGAGGTCCAGCGCTGGGATCTCAGGACAGAAGTGTTGTATGTTTTGTACTGTATTAGACAGTGCTGTTTTTGTGGCCAAGTGTAGAAATTACGTTTTTTTCCCCTCTCGGTTTGTGTGGCTTGGGCTTTATAGTGTGTGTTTTAGAGTTGCATTGTTTTATGATTGAAAGTGTTTCAAGTCTCCCTTCAATCTAAAGCCACATTTGGGAGGGTGATAGTTGGTGAAACCTTCAATGTCTCAGTTCACACACTATAAAAACCAGATACTGCCTCTTTCAGACATGAGGACCAAACCCTGACCCACATGTCTGTTGGGTTCACATATAAAGTTTCTCATGGATCATTATTTTGAACTAGTGTTTTTTATATATATATATATATCAGACATACTGAAGACGAGATAGCAAGTTGGATTTTTTTAATATTCAAGTGAATTACAATTTAAGATATGTATAGTTAATATAAATATAAATAGAATAGATTCGTTGAATTGGTTCACAAAGCTACAATGCAATATTTGAAACAACTTAAAGGAGTAGTTCACTTTTAAAAAAAACTTTTGCTGATAATTTACTCACCCCCATGTCATCCAAGATGTCCATGTCTTTCTTTCTTCAGTCGAAAAGAAATTAAGGTTTTTGATGAAAACATTCCAGGATTTTCTCCATATAATGGACTTCAATGGGAACCAAACGGTTCAAGGTCCAAATGACAGTTTCAGTGCAGCTTCAAAGGGCTTTAAAAGATACCAGACGATGAATAAGGGTCTTATCTAGGACCCTTCGAGTCATGACTCAAAAAAAGATTTGTTAATTTTGATGAACGAGTTCGAACAGGAGAGTCACGAACGCTCATCACAGAACAGAGCAAGGCGAGCATTTGTGCTTATAAAACTTAAACTTTGTTATTTATTTTTTAAATGAGCGATGGTTTCGCTAGATAAGACCCTTATTCATCGTCTGATATCGTTTAAAGCCATTTGAAGCTGCACTGAAACTGTCTTTTGGACCTTGAACCGTTTGGTTCCCAATGAAGTCCATTATATGGAGAAAATCCTGGAATGTTTCATCAAAAACCTTAATTTCTTTTCGACTGAAGAAAGAAAGACATGGACATCTTGGATGACATGGGGGTGAGTAAATTATCAGCAAAAGTTTTTTTAAAAGTGAACTACTCCTTTAATTGAACATTTAACAGGGGTATTTAAGAAAATATTTATTTGAGTGATGACTCAAAAGAATCATTGAATCGTTTTCTGAAGCAGTTCATTGAATCAAATGGTCTGAACTGCTAAAGTGAATCTTCTAGTGAGAGAGTAGGTTGAGAAGTGTTCAGGACTGTGCTTGTTTCAGAGAGAAAGGAGAAAGTGAAAAAAACAAGTGATAGAGGGGAGAAAGGAAGGATAGCTATAGTAGTTAAAGACAGCAGACCTACAGGAGATGAGGTCACCGGGTCAGAGGTTAAAGGTGGCATACTGTGGGTGGTGCTCTTCAGATTATGACCACCCCAGAGGTTTACAGTGCCCCATCCTGAGACACAACGTCTGGAAAACACATCACTTTGAGTGGGATACATTTCACACTGTTCTGCTTTTGATGTTAGAAATGACTTAAAACGGTTTGATCAATTTTATACTTAAAGTGTGTCAAAGTTGGTGAATTGTTAACGTGCTTGTTAAATCAAGCATAACGATTATTATTGCTCACACACTACCATTGGTATGAATTTTGTATGTCTTTGAAAGAAGTATCGAATGCTCACCAAGGCTGCATTTATGTGATAATTTAATTGTTGAAAAAATTCTATAGAGTTTGAAGGACTATATACATAGACCAGAATATTAGAGATAGAGACTTGCGAGTAGGCTCTTTTTTCTTGGAAACAACCTAGTAGAAACCACCCAGAACACCTTCTAGGAACACTTTCTCAGAACACCTTAGCAAATGCATAGCAACTCCCTTGCAACCACATAGAACACCCCAGAAACCTCTCAAAACACCTCAGCAACTGCATAGCAACTCCCTAGCAACCACATAGAACACCCCAGAAACCTCTCAAAACACCTCAGCAACTGCATAGCAACTCCCTAGCAACCACATGGCAACATTCTCACTCCCTAGCAGGCAGCCACATAGAACACCATAGAATCCCCATAGCAACATTCTTAAACCTTCTTAAACCTCCTAACTGTATGCTAATTGTCAATCATATTTGACGATAGTGGTCCTGACAGAATAGCAACTCCCTAGCAACCACATAGAACACACTAGGAACCCTATAGCAACATTCTTAAACCTCCCAGAACAGAACACCTTTGCATAGTGACCCCATAGCAACCACATAGAACTCCCTAAAAACCCCATAGCATTGAACATTGTTAGAACATCTTAGCAACTGAAAATCAAGTCCGTAGCAACCATTCAGATTTTCACTGCATAGCAACTCCCTAGCAACCACATAGAACACTGAAACCCCATAGCAACATTCTAAAACCTCATCTTAGGAACTCTATAGCACTGCAGTGGAGAGTTCTGCATGGGCTGCATCTTCTTCTTTAATCTAGTTGCATCAGTATGGGGCCAGACAGGGTTTTCAGGATTACACCTGGTCTTGATACAGCCTGCCACCCCTGCTGCACACACACACACGCACACACACACACACACACACACACACACACACACACACACACACACACACACACACACACACACACACACACACACACACACACACACACACACACACACACACACACACACACACACACACACACACACACACACACACACACACACACACTGTTTTTTGCCATGTATGCACGTGTGTGTTCAGATCTCTGGTTCCCAGAGTTTGAAAGTTGAAGTTTTCGAGTATTGTATTTCTGTCTGCTCTGTTCTGTATGAATGGACTCTTTCACAGAGCTTTTAAACGGACGCCATGTTTGGGCTTTGCTGAGGCTTTGTTGTGATTAATTGGGGGGGTCAGTGTGTGTGTGTGTGTGTGTGTGTGTCTGGCTTCTCTAGAGTTCTAAGCACCCCTAGAACGGCCTGAGGTTCCCTTGGGCTGTCATGAAGCTCACACATGTGCACACACTTCCTCTGAAATAACATTCCCTACATACCTGCGCTTGAGCTGCTAACTCAGTGTCAGCATGACTAGAGCACCCCAGAGCATCATGGGGTATGTGTGTTTTTGGAGCAAAAAGCCACAGATGGACCAGCATAGATGGTTTTCTTTCATTACTTTGCGTTTAGGATTGGAGGAATCAGAGCGAGTGAGAGCGAGAGTTTGTGTTCTCACATCTGGAAGCTATAGCCGTCATTGTGCTGTCTGCTGATCCCAGAGAAAAAGAAGGAAAAAAGCGGGGGGAAAAAAGGAAAAATGCCTTCCAGATGTTTTTTCCCTCCCCTTGCTGTGGAACAGCAGAGGAATAAAATACTGTTTCATTAAGACAGAAGAAAAATACATGCAGTGAGGAAACGAGTGTGATTGTCGGGACGGAAGGTTGCAAAACGTGCTTCAAATTCACATTAATCACAAAACGTTTTTTTTTTTTGTCTACATATTCTGTGCTTTAAGCAGTTATGCCCATGCAGACCTACTGACATGACCCTTTTATGTAGATTTATGCATTTTTTATCTGTTTATTTGTGTGTTTATTATGCATGTGTGTGATGATTGTGTGAGATTTTTTGAAAGTAAGGATGAGATATGCCAATCTGTTTTTTTTTCAAGGTTTCTTATTTCGTTCTTACTGACAGATAACTTACACTGCAAAAAAAAAAAAAAAAAAAAAAAGAATTCCCCCAGGAGAACTATAAAAACATCCTTAATAATATAAAATATTTTAAATATATGTCAGATGTACATATATAATTAGGGCTGTGAAACGATTAATCGCGATTAATCGCATCCAAAATAAAAGTTTGTGTTTACATAATATATGTGTGTGTACTGTGTATAATTATTTTGTATATATAAATACACACACATGCATGTATATATTTAAGAAATATTTGCTTATGTATACTGTTTATATATATATAAATGTAATTTGTATTATAAATATAAAATTTTATATATAAATAACACATTTTCTTAAATATATACATGCATGTGTGTGTATTTATATATACAAAATAATTATACACAGTACACACACACATATATTATGTAAACACAAACTTTTATTTTGGATGTGTTTCACAGCCCTAAATATAATATAATATAATAATTATTTTTTAAATTATTTGCACTGTTGACAATCTTTTTCTTGAAATATGAAAAATTTATTTTCATTTTCTTAAGATTTTCTTAAGATTTATACTTAAATTTGTCAGTGGGGCAAGAAAAATACATTTAATTCATATATTTACTCTGAATATCATCATAATGTCATACACAGATTAGCTTCTGAACTAAATTAATCTTGTTTTAATGATGCTAAGATATGTTGGAAAATGCATGGAAAGCCAGACAAGCTATTTTATGTTGTTTTTTTTGCTATGTGATGTTATCATTTGAAAATATGTTCACAAATAGGTGTTTATAACAGAAATCATATGAATAAAACAGGCTCAGAATGGGAGCACTTTCAGACACGGTTTTCCACGTTTCATTTTTAAATTTTTATACAGTAGTGTTATCGAGTTGCATTTGCAAAGTTAAACTCTGATCAGGTTTGTTGTATCGTCATCAGATTCTGTGTCTCATGATGTCACCTCAAATCGCCAACTATATATGACAATGAGTGACTTCCTGTCATTTGTGTCTCTGTAAACTTCTGCCATTGAGTATGATTATGTGTGTGTGTGTGTGTGTGTGTGTGTGTGTGTGGACGGACCTCTGTTGTGGCAATTAAGAGCCCTCATATCTCACATGCCACATTCATGACCCTGAAACAGGGAATTATGGGATTTCCCGTGGTTTATGACCAACACACATGCTCCCTCTTGCTTTTTATGTGAGCGACTGCAGATCTATCTTTCCATCTCATGGAAAGAAGAGACTTTTTGTGTGACAAACAGATGAAAAACGGTCATTCATATGCCTCAGAAATGCCACAGATGTTCACATCACTACAAACATCAGATGCCTGGATCCCTCTTTGAAAAAATGACCCACAATTCTTTTGTTTTCTCACTAAAATGTACCATTATAGTCATAGTTTCTGTTAAAATACTATAGTTACTGTCCTATTGTTATTGAACGATAAGGGATCTCTTTCAAACTGGGTAAGATGCTTTCAGAATATGTCTGTTGTTTTGTATATTTTCATATGCCACCAGTTTACCACAATTGTAGAAACAATAACTGTAGTAATTATGGTATTTTACAGGAAACTATGACTACCATGGTAAATGTTTGTACGGGTCAGTACACATGAGGTTTCTTTGAGTTTTCATAAGGTTTTCATTATCCTGTAGATGAGGAATCACTTGAGGGCAGCAGTTGGTCCTGTAATGCTTCATTTGAGCAGTATGCTAAAGGTTACGTGCTTGACTCTCTCACTGTGTGTGTGTGTGTGTGTGTGTGTGTGTGTGTGTGTGTGTGTGTGTGTAAGCTTTACTATAATGTGCATGTCAATCAATCATGCACTTCCATGTGTGTGTACAGCACATAGCCTATTATTTATGGACCAATGAGGTGGTCCATAAATCTTATTTTATTTTACTTACTAAAATTTTTACTTCCTGGAGGTGATCATCAAATGTTTTTTTATTTTTTTTATTTAACTTTTTATTTTTTTACATCCTTGAGGTGATCATTATATTTACCCTCCCTATTTATTTTATTTTACATCCTAGAAGTGACCATCACATGATTTTTTTAAATAATTTAATTTAATTTTATCATTGGCTGTGTTTTTGTCACATTTTCACTTTCAGTGAGAACAGAAAAATGATGTCTCACACCTTGTGCACATAACATGTAAAATACTATAGCGAGAGAGTTTTGTTCTGTTCAACATGAAGATCCAGTATACAGTTCAATGACATCACCAACTCCTTTTTGACCCTGCACACCTGGAATATGCTCATGCTATTGAACACTTTTTTGTTCTGTGAATACTTGCAGGTTTTGTACCGATATGTGGAGTCGGTAATGAGTGATTAATATTGTTCAGTGAGTTATTCATGAAATGTTTAGGGAACCCTGCAGGTCCAGACATGTGAGAAGAACTTTAGGATTCTGGAGTGGTGTGCGGAAAGCTGACATTCCTTCCACTGGCCTCATACTGAGAATATAAAATAGTCAGTCAGTCTCTCTCTCTCTCTCTCTCTCTCTCTCTCTCTCTCTCTCTCTCTCTCTCTCTCTCTCTCTCTCTCTCTCTCTCTCCTCTCTCTCTCTCTCTCTCTCTCTCTCTCTCTCTCTCTCCTCTCTCTCTCTCTCTCTCTCTCTCTCTCTCTCTCTCTCTCTCTCTCTCTCTCTCTCTCTCTCTCTCTCTCTCTCTTCTCCTTCTCTCTCTCTCTCTCTCTCTCTCTCTCTCTCTCTCCTCTTCTCTCTGCAGTAGCAGTATCACATTATGAACTGGCCACAAAACCACAGAAACGTTCAACTTTCTCCAGAAAGAATTAAACACACACACTTCACTCATGCTTCAGCGCAGGACAGAGAGGCTTTTGTTCCAGAGTTGTAATAATCTGGCGATACTATATGTACAATAGTATGTCATGTCATGTGACTGAAGTCATTTTAATGAAACTGTGATGAGCTGTTTTATGGTTTTCTGCATTTATGATTTTGTTTTGTAATGCGAGTATTATTCAACAGAATATTAGCATAAAATGCAATTTTATAGAGTTAAATGAAAAATTACAGTACCATGGTAGCCTACTGCCTTGTTTCTTGTACAAGGTAACAAATACTTTTTTTATTTATATTTTTTATATTACCCTGTTTTTTGTGTACCGTGATAATTCTGGCTTTTATATGTACCCTGGTTTTACCATGCTTTTTGGGCATTTACCACGGTATTACCATACTTTTCTTGGTACATGGTACCATGGGAATACTTTTTTTATATGTACCATGATAATGCCATGTATTTTTGGCATTTACCATGATAATAGCATATCGATACGTTACCCTGGCAATACCTTGTATTTTGTACATGGTACCATTTTAATACTAATGTTTTTTATTTTATTTTTTACATGTACCGTGATTATACCATGATTTCTTTGGATATTTACCATGATAATACCATATATTAGTACTTTACCCTTGTAATACCTTGTTTTTGTTCACAGTACCATGTTAGTACCATGTTTTTTTTTTTTACGTGTACCATGATTTTTGGGATATTTACCATGATAATGCTATATTTATACTGTGTTTGTTTTGAAATATACCATGTATTTAAACATAAAATCATTATTATATCATGTAGCATAGTATATATTTCAAAAACCATGGTACATGAATAGTAGCAGCATGATTTTAATCAGAACACCATAGTATTTCCATCTGATACTGTCATTGTATCATGGTATGATTGTCAGGTTGTGTGAGTTTGTGTGCTGATCTGAGCATGGGACTAGTTTTTATGAGGTTGGATGGTATTGTAGTTGAGTTTGAATGTTCTTTGATGCTTTGACTGTGTGTCTCTTTTGTAATAAATGTGTTTGATTTGACGGGAAGGGATGTGCGCTGCTCTCTTCTGAGTGTGCAGTTGTTCCTGCGTGTGCTGATGGAATTGGATGCATTTGTACATGAATCGTGTGTGTGTGTGATTGAGTTGTGGTACAGCAGCAGATGAGTCATGGTTTCCAGTGTCTAATAATGCACATGCTGAACACCAGCCAGCGATTCAGTCAGTGAACGTGAGCCATTTCACATGGAAAAACTTTACACACTTTTTGCTGAAAGAGAAGCTTTTTAAACTTTATTAGACAATCAAAAATAAAAAAAAGTGTTGTGAATGTTGCAGGCAGATTACAATTTTTTTTTTGCTGAATCAGTCAGTCGTTGATTGCTGTCTAGTTAGTGGAAACCAGTGAACACCACACAGTCCAAACCACCAAACCATACATACCATTATAGTGCACTTCAAACAGCCCACTGAAAGAGAGAGAGACAGAAAAAAAAAATTAATGGTTTACTAGGAAATATACTTAAGCCACATAAGAAGCTCAAAGCATCTGGTCGGAATACCTGCAATTTTGGCCGTTAGCCCTATGACCAGGTCAAAGGTCAGCTGAACAGTGACCTCCTGCATGCGGCAGAAGTGAGGTCGTAATATAGATGGCCATGTCCATCCGTGCACCCACAGGGCACTCCTCCCGCTTGACTGGCTGCTATTGGTTGAGGAGCTGTCAATCACTCAGATTGACCTATCATTAAACTGTCAGCTCCGGCCTCCTAAAACCAGTGCATTTGATAGCAATACACTCGAATTGCGTCCCATATTACGCACTATACACTATGCACTTATACACTACTCATCCATAAAGTGTATGAACTTAATAAGAAGCCCCTCCCCCTCTGCTACATAATTAAACTGCGATAGTTAATGCATGAAGTGTCCAGCATTCGCTTTTTCAGTCTTAAATTCACTCTTAAAGCTACACTGTGTAACTTTTTTAGTTTATTCTTAGCTAAAAACACTTTTATATATATATGTGCTCATTAATGTATATTTACTTCGTTCAAGTAATAAAGTATTCTCGTGAGTGTATAATATGCCATTGAAAATACATACGGGTAAGGGGTTCTAATGTCGATCGCCATGTTGCCCCTCCATCTTGAAAGTACATTAGCCGAAGAGGGACATACTTGTTAAAGTAACACCAAGTAAATTTTCCTCTTCGGTCGCCCTACTGGTTGGAAACAAAATTGTCCATTGCCGCTGTCGTAAATAATTTAGCCTACCGTCGCACGCACGCTCGCTGTTTACCCAGCACCGGCTTTAAATGAACGATGTCCACAGACAAGGTAGAGTATGTTTCATGATTTCATGAAAGGATGATGTATTGCGACATCAGAAACGAAAAAAAGAAATAATGACTATTGTAGCGCTTGACGTTATTTTGTAGTTCTTTTTGTGAACCTAAGTTACATAGTCCAGTAAAGCGATACAGACCGTCAGGCTATGGGAGACGTGTCATTTAACTTATTTTAAGTCGATGTACCATCACAAGGGTCTTGGAAATATATTATGAAGGTTGAAAAACTACTTAGTGTTACTTTAATTCAAGCTTCGCCTTTCGCGTATCACTTGAAGGAACACTCATGGACGAGGTCGAAACTGGAAGCCATGTTAATCTTGGACTACATTGGCCACCGTAGGAGTTAAAACGAAATCGGAATTGAGAGGAACAGAAACTAATATTCACTGGATGGTCATATACCTTTTCACCGCTAGATGGGGGTAAAAATCACACAGTATAGCTTTAAATTCATGAATGTTTCATTATTACATATTCATAGCGACCCGGATCTATATCTAACACGGATGGATCTGTCGGGATAATATAAAATGCTCCTGATATTAGAGTAACAATTACAGTAGAATAAAATAAAGCATATTTTGTTAACTTTTGGAGCTTGGAAGGGTTCAGTTTGAGCAGATGTTTTATACTGTCATCACTGTCCTCGTCAGAACTCATTTCCCAGTACACTCATATTCGTGACCTCAAACATATTCTCCAAACTATCAAAACTAACATCTTCAAAATCAATATTTTGATCGCTGTCAGCTTTTTCTCCAGATCCACCATCAAGTGACAGTGATAGTAATATTTGATTGCGTTCAGTTCTTGCTCTGCAGTTTTGCTGATGATACTTCCTATTCTTTTGTTTTCTGCCTGCGATAACTATGAGTGAAAAGTCACTTCATCGTTGTGTATCAGACATTGACACCTTGTGGAATAAAGGTTAAATGCAATTATTCAAAGATTAAATTATTGTTGTGCAGAAAAAATATACTTACACTGTCGTTAGCGACCCTAATGCATTTTTACAAAAAATGAATGGGAAAACAAGCATTATTTTATAATTGTATAAATGTTTCCATGTTATATTGTTTATAATGAATTGATTGAGGAATACTAAGAAGGTTGATGTCTAACTTGAAAAAATGAATGAGAAGGAGGGTAGTGATTCGTGAATGACGTCCCGAGTCACTAAAGACTTGAGGTATGCGTTTAAGGGTTAATTAAGTGCATCGTCCGGGTATTTAAAATGTACTTTTTCTTTTGTAATTTTCAGTGTAATCACACTACTCTCACTATTTAAACTACAAATCGGGCATAGAATAATGCACAAGTGCCCGAATTGGGACGCACCTTCATAATATCATTAGCCTGGGTGCCAGCCCGAACCGCCGCCCACAACATATTTTGGTCGGGAAGTTCGGTCTGGACTCTGACTCGATCCATTGAGGGGTAATTATGATCGGTTCAGAAATCGTCGGGCCAATCAAATTGCCAGGGCAGGCTTTATACGATGATGGACAGATGATCTGCAGTTACGTAATCATCACGTCATCAAACGTATATCTTTCAAAAATGCTTTTCGTGTTTGCAAGTACTCTGCAAATCCTTAAATTATTTTTACAACACCGGCAAAGATCGTTATTTTTTTACTACTTTTTCCAGAGTGCGTGCATTTGAGTTCTGTTGACAACTATGGCGCTCAACATAGCCTACGTAACTTACTGCGTTGCTCTGATTGGTTGTAAGTATCCAATTGAGTGCAGAGTTTTTTTTTCCTGGTTCGGTTTAGACACGCCTCATAATCAAAGCCCTATGGAGCAGTATCAGACTCACATTCTGACTAGAATATGAGTATGACGGAGTCAGGTTATAATATCATAGCAACATGCCAACAACTGATCAGAACACCTTAGGAACCAAACCACTTATGGGTTGCAGAAGGGCGGAAAATCTGTGAACACACACAGACACTTTGATCATAAGGGTTGAGTTTCAGAAAGAGCTTTAACTGTTGTCTTATGTATGCAAGTCTTTCTCTCTCTGAAGTTATTGCTTCACAGATCTTACATTTTCCTGACACGCTTCCAAATTACTCAAATGTGTCAGAATCAAATGCCGCTGTAAAGCCGTGCTGCAATGAACAATGACATCACAGTGTGATTTAAATCAGTGATTGACACCTTTTTCAGGTTTTTTAAGGTCAGATTCTCATGGATTCATCTAAAGTGGTTTCTCCATCATTACGGTCTGATGTGGTTTTGTATTTTAATGCAGCATGTGTTTCTGATATATGGATCATTCTAGGCATCCTAGAACATTCAAAATTTTTCTTGGTTCAAAATCCACAGAACCGACGTTTCACTCGGGCCAGATGTGCTTTGGATATGCACAGTTAAGTTTTCTAAAGGAACTCAAATCATTTCTGGTCTGTGTGCAGATGTTGCATTGTGTGGAAAACATATTCTAGTTGTGACCCTTTTAGTGTTAATGTTACTTTTAATATTTTTAAAAAGATTTTTAAAGAAATTATAGGGTTAGTTCACCCAAAAATGATAATTCTGTAATAAATTACTCACCCTCAAGACTTTCATTCATGTTCAGAACACAAGTGAAGATCTTTTTAATGAAATCTGAGAGCTTTTCTGTCCTTCCATTGACAGTGTACGCAACTACCACTTTCAAGCCCCAGAAAGATAGTAATGACATCATTAAAGTAATGTGACTCCAGTGGTTTAACCTCAATTTTATGGAGCGACGTGAGTGCTTTGTTTGATCAAAAATGATAGTAAAGACGTTTATAATGTACAAAAGATTTTTATTTTAAATAAATACTGTTCTTTAGAACTTTAAATTCAGCAACACATACTATAAAAAGTAATACTTTAATGTTAAGTAATGTTCTTTACATTATATAAAGCGTAATAGGTTACCATATCAGTTCATTAACAGGAATAGTCCAGTGATGAGTCATGTGATTTCATCTGGTTAAACTAAAGGTTTAGCTGGTTAGCATGGCTCAATTTGCCCCTGTTGGTAAATATCAAAACTAGACCATCTAGACCCTTCCTGTGTATTCTGTATCATTTGGGGTTGGTACAGTAAGATTTTAAAAAAATTGAACAAATTGAGTCTTTTCTGCTCTTCAAGGCTGCATTAATTTGATCATAAATACAGGAGAAATAGTTATATTGTGAAAATGATTATAATTTCAAATGTTTTCTATTTGAATATATTGTAAAATGTAATTTATTCCTGTGATGCAAGGCTGAATTTCCAGCATCATTCCTCCAGTCTACAGAGTCACATGATCACAAATCATTTTAATACGCAGATTTGCAAGAAACATTTCTTATTATTATCCATGTTGAAAACAGTTGCTGCTTAATATTTTTGTGGAAACAGTGAAAATTTAAAGTTACTATGCAACACTGAGATGACAAAAGTCAGGAAAAATATACATATATTTTTGTGAATGTTTGAGAAATGAGAAGGAGAGCGAGAAGTTTGCTTGTGTTTATTGCGCTGATCTTGTGTTGAGTCAATTTTTCCATCTCACAGACACAGTGAGTGTTATCTGTGTGTGTTTCTGAGACGCACACACGCACATACTTGTGGTTTTTAGAGGACTCTCCATAGACATAATGATTTTTATACTGTACAAATTGAATAGTCTGTCCCATAACCCTACCCCTAAACCACAGAAAACTTTCTGCATTTTTACATTTTCAAAAAAACATCAAGTTGTTTTCCTTATAGGGCCCAAAAAACATCATTTGACAGTGTGTGTTTATGTGGTCCTGGTAAACCCTACGTTATGGGAATAAAATGTCCATTAACGTAGGGTTTACCAGGACCACATAAACACACACTGTAGATGTATTAGGACCAAGACTATAGTTTGTTTCTCATGAAATGCTCTGTTATTTGACTCTCAGGATCTGTTGCTCATCAAGTCCTCTGTCATCGTCCTGTCAGTCATCTCTCCTTACTATCTTCACATGATAAATCTGATGTACTGTACTGTAAACGACTACCCCAGCAAGCCTATGTGTCACTTTAGGGCCTCCGTAGAATACATTATTAATTTTCCGTGACTTTCCGAATTCTGAATTAGGCTTCGGGGACATCCCTAATAATTAACATACCGTATATAGTATATGCAAACTGTTGTGGGTGTTTGCCAGGGAGTTTATTCAGTTTTTAGGGTGTTTTAAGGGTATAGGCCATTGCACACTGAGTCCGAAATTCGCATCCGAAATTTTCGTACGTTAAAAAAAAAATCGACCTCATGTTATGTCAATCACGCTTGCACACTGCCTCCGAAACTTTCGTCCGTCAAAAAAAAAATTCGGATCAGGTTCGATTTTCTGCGTTTTTCGCATCCACAGCCAGCATTTTGAGAGGTTTTTTGACTATTCAGACCCACCGTACAAGCGAACCATCTGATAAATACACTTCGTCTCGCAGTACAAAAGCCTACTGTATGATAAACAAACCATACAGCTGTTCTGTATGCCCAGCGTTTCTGCCGGCCGTGTGTGTGTGTGTGTGTGTGTGTGTGTGTGTGTGTGTGTGTGTGTGTCTGTCTGTCTGTCTGTCTTTTTTGGTGGTCTTCTTTTTAATATGTGGCTCCAGTATCGCTAGCAAAGCATCAAACTCTCTGAGGTAAATTTTGAATCGCTCGGGATAATTGCGCAACTCCTTGATGAGCTGAAACTCTCCTTCCTCTCGGCACAAGATTGGATGGACCCTCTTTTTCTTCTTTTTCTCTTTTAAAGAAGAGAGAGGGCACCAAAATCATCCTCACTGCTTGACGAATCCATTTTGTATTTTTTGCGTTTTTTTCCGCAAAGGTTTAATAAATACGCATCGGACTCAGTGTGCAAGGTTTCTGTGCGTGACGAATTTTTAGGCTGATGAACACGAAAAAACGCATACGAAAAAATCGGACTCAGTGTGCAAGGGCCTTATGTCTTTGTGATTATGGCGCTTATGACTTAAGCTCATGTGATTCAGTAAAAATATAAATGCATGAACTTGGATGTTTTATGTCTGCCAAATAAATAAATATGTCATTCTCTTATCTCGTCCATTTCCTGTTGTTTTGCGATTAAAAATACTTAGTCAGTCTGGTCACTATCTCATGATGGGAATAGAGAGAAAGAGAGAGACTTCATCTTGCCAACAGTCTTCCTGTGTCTCCCCCATTCAGGTTCCTGTGTGTGTGTGTGTGTGTGTGTGTGTGTGTGTGTGTGTCACATGATTGTGTGTCCAAACTGTTTCCAAACTCTGCCCACATATTGGAAGTATTTGCATGTCATGCTCAAGTGGAGGTGAAAAATGATGATTAATGTTATACAGAACGACCTCAGTGACCCAACAGTTGAAGCTCAGAGCGCTCTGCTGAAAACACACCTGATTCTGTGCTGAATATTCAACATTTCTTTGATTTTCATGATGCTGCGACGAAGATCCAGGTCATCATGTGATCAGTTTGTCGTTATTTACCCGTCTTTAGCGAGAGGTGAACCACTGAGGAGTTTTAGTGGAACACAAATTACACATGGCAAATTTAAGGTACAGAAATACATTTAAACTTCATTCATAATTTCAACCTTGCACATGCTTTATATTTTTAATTTTTATAAGATTAATGCTTGGATATTAAAATCTCCCATAGGCCATGTTCACTGTTCAGAATCTGTATATAATATTAATATTCACACATTACCATTTAAAAGTTTGGGGTCAGTAAGACTTTTAAAGGAATTATTACTTTTAATCAGCAAGTTCTAATACTTTTATTCAGCAAAAAAAGTTTTGAACAAAGAATCCTGAATAAAAATGTATGACAGTTATCACAAAAATATGAAGCACAACTGTTTTAAACTGATAATGATCAGAAATGTTTCTTGAGCAGCAAATCAGCATATTAGAATGATTTCTGAAGGATCATGTGACACTGAAGACTGGAGGAATGATGCTGAAAATTCAGCTTTGATTACAGGAATAAATTACATTTTAAAATATATTCAAATAGAAAGCAGTAATTTTAAATTGTAATAGCATCTCATAATAATGCCTTTTTTGACTGTATTTTTGCTCAAATAAATGCAGCCTTGGTGAGCAGAAAAAAAAACTCTTACTGACCCCAAACTTTTGAAAGGTAGTGTATTTAAAAACTGAAATGTGATTGGTCTTCATTCTTGCATTTATTTGAATACAGAATTGTAATTTGTGGAATGTCTTGCATGTTTTTTAACCTGTATGTTGACAATGTGAATGTGATGAGTGTCATGGCAGTGACATATCATTTATACAAACTACAAATAAACTAAAATGTAGACTTGGCTAAAATATTCCCATTCTTCTTCTGCTCTGGAAGCAGTGTTATTTCCTTCAGGAAGTTCAAATCTAGTATTAGCATCACAGTAAAGCTCCTTAATTCAGTGTGATTTGGTTTAATGAGCTTTTGAGAAGCTTAAACATTTATAATGTGATCAAACAGTCAAGTTTTGGCCTGAGGTGTTTGGTGTTAAAGAGTTCCCCAGCTAACAGAGAACACTCTGAGAAGGTTATGAACAAACGTTCTTACAGTAACATTAATCGAACGTTTGTTTGTTCAAAGTAATTTCATTTCTTCAAACATTAGCACAAAATTGTTATTTATACATCATTTATTGAATGCTTTTCTGAACGTTTCTCTATAGTTTTTTAAACGTTACTAGATGATTCCGTACTAGAACGTTCACATATTTTTTTTTTAAATATTTAAAAAATCAGGGCCTGTATTCATAAAGATTCTAAGAATCCTCTCAGAAAACTCTTAAAGGAGTAGTTCACTTAAAAAAAACTTTTGCTGATAATTTACTCACTGCCATGTCATCCAAGATGTCCATGTCTTTCTTTCTTCAGGCGAAAAGAAATTAAGGTTTTTGATGAAAACATTCCAGGATTTTTCTCCATATAATGGACTTCAATGGGACCCAAACGGTTCAAGGTCCAAATGACAGTTTCAGTGCAGCTTCAAATGGCTTTAAACGAATAAGGGTCTTATCTAGCGAAACCATCAGTTATTTCAAAAATAAATAAAAAACTTTAAGTTTTTTTAGCACAAATGCTCGCCTTGCTCTGTTCTGAGATGTGCGTTCGCATCTCAAAATGAACAAATCTTTTTTCGAGTCATTTCATTCATTTCGTTTGTTGAATGAACGAAATGACTCGAAAAAAAGACTTGTTCAAAATGAATGAATCTTTTTTCGAGTCATTTAGTTCATTTCGTTCGTTGAATGAATGAAATGACTCGAAAAAAGATTTGTTCATTTTGATGAACGAGTTCGAACAGGAGATTCACGAACATGCATCTCAGAACAGAGCAAGGCGAGCATTTGTGCTAATAAAATGTAAACCTTTTTATTTATTTTTGAAATGACGCATCGTTTCGCTAGATAAGACCCTTATTCATCGTCTGGTTTCGTTTAAAGCCCTTTGAAGCTGCACTGAAACTGTCATTTGGACCTTGAACCGTTTGGGTCCCATTGAAGTCCATTATATGGAGAAAAATCCTGGAATGTTTTCATCAAAAACATTAATTTCTTTTCGACTGAAGAAAGAAAGACGTGGACATCTTGGATGACATGGGGGTGAGTAAATTACCAGCAAAAGTTTTTTTAAAAGTGAACTAATCCTTTAATTTAGCTTTAAATCTTTTACGTAGGAGTCTTAGCTTAAGAGTGATTCGGGACTGATCTGAGGGCAACTCTGATTAAGGAAAAGACAAAAACGTTCATCTTAGTGAGGAGGCGGGGCTGACCCCGTTGCTATGTATTACACAATCTTTTGAAGACTGTGATTGGCTGGTTGCCCAATAAGGAAAAAAAGAGTGATTTTAAGTATAGGGTCTATTCTAAGCCGTCACTTTGAAATTACATGCGCAATTTTTCCTATTTGACTGTTCTCACACATTATGTGTATAGAAATCCTTTTGTTTTATTTACCATGCTGTTAATTTCCTATAAGGAATTTGATTGGCTTAGAATGATCATAAGATAATAAGATCAGTCACAAACATGATCCCTGCACGATCTAATCTATAGCGTTTTATTAACTCACTGTCTTCTATTGTCTGCAACACATTTCTTCTCCCTCTTCGTCTTTCTGACATTTTCTCCTCTGCTAAAGAAACTCTTAAGCCTCTTAAAAGTCCTCGTCCGTGCTCCTAACAATTTTGACCTTAAGACCTCTTTTAAGGGTTAAGATGCTTTCTGAATCACTTTTTTCTTTACTAGGATTTTTTTTCTTAAATTTTAAGAGTAAACGCCCACATTTCTAAGAATTTTCTTAGAATTTTGTCTCTAGGAGCTACTTTTTCATTAAGATTCTTTATGAATACGGGCCCTGGACATTGTGAACATTCGAGAACATTCGGAAATGACATTTAGCAAGCTTCGACCATATTTTTTGTTTACTGGGCATGTTTACGCAAAGGTTTTCAAAACCAGAGCTTACTAATCACACTTTTATTTAAACATTTTAGAGCAACAAGTCACAAAATTTTTGCTTTTAACATTTATAATCTCGGGCAGCTTTCCAAAATAGTGTCAGATATCTGAGAACAGGAGTGTGTGTGTGTGTGTGTGTGTGTGTGTGTGTGTGTGTGTGTGTGTGTGTGTGTGTGTGTGTGTGTGTGTGTCTGTGTGTGTTGTGCACTAAGTCAAGCAGTATGATTGTGTGTGTTGTGTGGTTATGGATGTGGTTGTTTTGATGTTTTTATGTTTTGAACTGTGTGTGTGTGTGTGTGTGTGTGTGTGTGTGTGTGTGTGTGTGTGTGTGTGTGTGTGTGTGTGTGTGTGTGTGTGTGTGTGTGTGTGGTGTGTGTGTGTGTGTGTGTGTGTGTGGCATCTGTTTTGCCGTCGATATGTAATTAAAAGTTGGCACTGAAACCCAACACGTTTAATGCTCGGAGAGACGGAGAGATTAGTCATTATATTCATTTAATTTATTCTTATTTCCTGTGTATTTTAATTGCAGACATTTTTGTCTAATTATAATCAGCTCAGGAAATGTGTGTGTGGCAGTCGATGTTTAGGAACAGCGATTCTTCCTCCTAATAAGTTGTGAATGTGGATGTTTACACACACCTGAGCTGTGGTCTGTGGGTGTTTGCAGAGGGAAATACTGCGGTGACTGAGTAAATCTCAACAGGTGATGTTTCTGTTCCTCTGGGACGCCTCTTTAAGAGTGTAAACACACACACACACACAGTGTAAACACTCCTGCTGTGTGGTTGTAAGGTGAACACGAGTGCTTCACCTGAGCTGGTCCTGTATGTGTGGGTGATTTTAAACATGACATTTTACAGGATGTTGATAGATTCCACTTTACTCGAGCTGTAAAGTATGTTGTGAAACATCAAATTCACTTACGGCTTAAATATGTACACACACCTCACCTGAACGGGTAATACTGACTGAGTACACACATCTGATACATAACACTGCACTGAGAACACGTACACAATCCTATTGATCTGGTGAATTAAATCAATAAGCCACCTGAGACCGCATGCTATAATTATTTTATTATTTTATTTTTTAACCATAGTAGGTTGTGTTTTTAGACCTAAAACTGTGTAAAAACTCTGTAATGCACTTAGCTTCACGTGGCTTTTTGTTTTTTTAAATTGAGGCAACAGAAATAAAAGTCACTAATGTTCAGGAAATTGTTGAATGTGTTTATAATGATTATAATAATTGTTTTCAGGTACATTAATATAATTCTGTTCTTTACCACAGCTTTGAGCATCCAATCAGAATTAGAGACAGAACTATCCGTTTTTTTTTCGTTTGTTCGTGTGATTTGTGTCTCAACTATGAATTAATTTTTGAAGATTAAGGTTCTAATTAGAACCTAAAAGTCGATATGTATTTTATTAAATACATATTTATATTATTTACACTGGTTCAAAAGTTTTGGGTCACTAAGATAATTAATACTTTTGCATTAAATTGATCAAAATTCTAATGTTACAAAATATTTCTATTTTAAACAAATGCTGTTCTTTTAAACTTTCTAATCATTAAAGAATCCTAAAAATTTGTATCATGGTTTCCACAAAAATATTAAACAGCAGCTGTTTTCAACATGGATAATAATATTTTTTTGAGCAGCAAATCAGCATTTGTACATTATTAAATATTTTACATTAATAAAATACATTATACATATTATTATACATAATATTATACATTATTAATATATATTTTTTTATGTAGTAGAAGGAAATCCAAGGCACACTTCTTAGGAATTGATAAAAAGCCTTTATTTGACTGGCTATTTCATAATAGAAAGTTTAAAAGACATGGGGGGACACAGAATTTCTTCAGAATTTTTTTTTAATAATTGTAATAATATTTCACAATATTTCTATTTTTACTGCATTTTTGATCAAACAAATGCAACCTTAGTGAGCAGAAGAGGTTCAAAAACATCAAAAAATCTTACCAACCCCAAACTGATCCAAAACACCTATAATGAACATTTTTAATCTTTAGAGCAAAATGAAGAGCTTTTGGTATTTCTTGGTTGAATAGAGTTCTCATGTCTATTTTTGAATGCTGAGCTTCTGTTAGTGGGTTACTGGGTCACACTGTGTTTGCAGGTCTTGCTTCACTGCTGTGGGGTTTGTGTGGATAAACAGCTGTAACACATCGCCTCCATTTACAGCTTTTCCCCTTAACATCCTTAAGAAAACATATCTACACTTGTGTGAGAGTTTGACCCGTAGCTAATGCTCACTGAGGTAAATATTAGCTCTGTCTGCGAGCGCTCATGTTTTCTAAATGTTGATTCTAGCAGCATCTGGGCCTGTTTACACCAGAGATAGTTCATTATACACACACTTTAGCGTAGTTCTGTGTGCAGTAGATGTGCGACAAACCTTCATATCTGCAACTATTACCACATTTATGCGTATCAAATATGATCACATATTTTCTGCAGTATCTTCCTCAGCTGTAAAGTTCAGGCGTGCTTTTATTTCCCACAGTTAACAATATGCAATCTGCTAAGTCTATATTAAGATGTTGTTGACTGACACCACGTTATCATCGAGCTGTTAAAGCATGTCATTTTAAGACCTATAAATATAAAACTGCTAATTTTGGGGAAGCCCTCGGAGCACTTATATACTTTAACCACAGTGATGTGTTTTACCTTAGCAAACCTCAATGCTATACTTTGACAGGGACTGGCGAATAGCTTTGGCTAACCAGAGAACCGAGATCCGCATCTCTGTCTGTCTGTGCTGTTCCCACAGGTGCTCCACAATCTCATTATAGTGTAATCTGTTGAATTATTGCAGTTGCTGTGTAATTTTAGTACGAGTGCATCTCTGATTATAGTGTCCCGTTCATGATGATGAGTACTATCAAATTGCTCAGGCGGTGAAAATGTGTTTGTGTGTGTATACATGATCTTGTCTGATGATATTACTTTTATGTTCGTATCAGCCGCTTGCCAAAGTCAATAACACGAGCTTTGCCGTGTGCCAAAATAAGCAGATTTACAATCCGTGCGAATTAATCTGGACTAAAATCAAATGAAATTGACTTTGGACGAGTATTATATTGTTATGTGTGCATTTGTCAAATGTGAATTAAGTTTGTAATATTGCAATTTAGATCAGTTTCACGTGTTTAGAGTATAGTCACAATGTATTTTTACACTTTCATTAATTCATTTACGTAACATTTACCTTTATGCATTTTTGGCTGACACTTTAATCTGTTCTATTGCATTCAAGAGACATATTTTATTAAGCTTATGCAGTTCCTGTTAAAATTGAACCAATGATCTCAGTGTTGTTACTGTCATGCTCCCATGTTAGCTTCAGGAATGCCATAATACAACCTTATAATTAAAAAATATATATTAATATGTTTATTTTAATACAAGAAAAGGAATATACTATACTATAGACTATATTCTTTTGAATAATATTAACAAAAAAGTATTTTTTGACCCTTAAGTCAAAAAGTATTTATTTTTTAGTACTTATTATGTCAATAAGTAAAAATTAAGTGAATTGTTCAGAGAAATGGATCGTCCCACACCAAACTCATGCTATTAGGTTTGGAGAACAATATGTCACATAAATTGTTGTCTGCAACCCATTTTACATCTGTAACATGATGTACTGTATGTCTGAGCAAAACAGGATATTCAACAAAAGAATATAAGGGGCAGGTTTTGATTTTGTCCATCTGTAAAAATTGATTGGACTGTTAAAAGTGGGCGTTACATAAAGCCAGACAAATGAGAGTTTGCTAAAACTATGACTCAGGCCACATTTACACATAGCTGGGTATTTAGAGAAACGAATACCCCCCCCCCCCCCCTTCAATTATAATATCGTGCACACAACATCGTTTTCAAAAAGTTGTCATTTACACCAACCCGCATAAATACGCCATCATAACAATTTTCTGCATTTTCTGGCGCATATTGTGACGTTTGAGAACCTAAAACCCCGGCAACACATAACCGGCGTTATCAGAAATCTCCACTTTGGCCGGAGTTTTTAGAAATAATCCTTTTCTGTGGTAAAAAACGTGGTTTTTGTGTAAATGAGAGGCAAAACCGCAGGGAAATATCGGCGTCTTCCCTTCGTGTAAACGGGGCATAAATATCTGTTTGGAAGTATTTCTGAGGATAAGAAAGTTGTTACATTTTGATGAAAGATTATGAAGACAAACATGTGTGCTTTGGAGCAGCGTGCATCATTCAGAATTACAACAAGAATGTGTATTAAAAAAGCAAAGAGTGTCAAATTTGCTTTCATGATGACTTGATGAAAAAATGCCACACTTCAGCTTTAAAGATGCTCACTTTTCAAATATTCTTTTTAGTTTCGTTCTCTTTGCGAGCGGCAGTGAAATGAACAGACGGACTTTCATATAAATACCTCAAGGAAAAATGTAAACGCTCTGAAGCATCTCAGCGCTGTCTTCTAGACTAAATCATCAGAATCACACCAACAGCTCACGGATAAACAGTGTCTGTGTTTCATTCTGTCACTCCGTCTTCAATGTAAATAAGATGTGCTTAAGATAATGACCAGGGATGTGTGTGTGTGTGTGTGTGTTCCTCAAGTGATTTTAACAAGCAGCAGCTGGAATTGATTTGCAGACAATGAAATTGTTCCTCAAGTTGATCACCTACACACACTTTACCACAAATGTGTGTGCATATGTGCATTTAAAGCCTGTCACTAAGCAGACGTAGAAACTGTGTGTGGTCTTCACTCGATATCTCCACTAGAGTGGAAAGGTTGTGTGTATGCAACTTTGTAGACAGTGTTTCCAGTGTTCATATGGTCAGCTGACCTCTGAAGACATTCAACTCTTGGCTGGGTTTGTTGTTCTGTGGTGGGTCGTTCTCATGGTCGTTCTGATGGTTTTTTAGGTTGCGGTTCTATGGGCACAAATACAAGTGTGCGCTTATTGCATTCTTGCATACTATGCAATGTACTGTATAATGCATACTACTTTCAGCATGCATACTTGCATGGTTAAAAAGGTAGTATACTGTGTTGTTGTCATGTGGTATGCTGTGTTGTCACATGACCTCCGTATTTTGCATGTTTAGTTCAATATTTGTATATAACCTTTCAGAACTAAGATAGTAACAAACAGTCAAAAAAATACAAAAATAAAATTATTGAAATATTGGTTATGTAATGCACTTTTTGGAAAATGTAGCAGGTCATCAGTTATTTTCCCATTTTTTTAACACAAATTGACTAATCACATACAGATTTGATGGTGCTGAATTGTTTAATGATAAAATATATCAATAATATATATAATATAATAAAGTTGATCTTTATATGTGACTTGACATGGCTTTAAACTAATTGTATGTCTCCGTGTCTCCTTTTTTACAGCTGAGCCAGCCGATCTCCTAAAGATTTTAGATTTTCACAGTTTGCCAGAGGGTGTAACGAAAACTACAGGCTTCTGCACGCACAGGAAGTCCTCAAAGGGACCTGATGTCGCCTACAGAGTCACAAAAGATGCACAGCTTAGCGCTCCTACGAAACAACTCTACCCCTGTGAGTACCTGAGCACGCACGAACCCACACAAACACACACCGGTTTACTCTTCTTCAGTCTTTCCAGTGTGTGTTTGGGCTGCTACTGTCTTCTCAGAGGACACAGACACTCACTAAATATTCAGAAACTCTTTTATTTATCTTCACATCCTCTGTAGACACACTGTATAATCTATTTAGACGAATGAGAGAGATGATGTAATTCCTCTGTATTCTGTTAATGTGACTCTTAAACGGTCCTGTTGCATGTACAATGGGGCCAAATGCCTGAGACCACATTTATTGTATTTTATTTTTAGTAGAGTAAAATGTTTTAAATTATTAATTGATGCAAAATAATACAATTTTTACTAGTGCTCTCAGACTTTTGGACACTTCTGTAATTTACATGCTAATATTCGTTGTTGCACTCCATGCAAATGCAACATGTTCGTGTGTTTTCTTAAGAATTGCATTGATTTTGGGCTTTACTGTATGTGTCGCTCTCTGACCTGTCTCTGTCTGTGTGTGTAAGTGTGTGTCTGAGCACCTCGTCTCTACACAAAGGGCCGGAGAGTCACTGTGCCCTAAACTCTGCTTTTGGCAGGAACTCTGAAAATCTCAAGAATTTGATGGAAGGAGGGAGAGACGAGGCAGACGAGGAGAGAGATGCAATACCAGCATAATGAGACTAAACTAGAGGAGGCTAAATCAAACTGAGTCACTTACTTCAGCTTGCAGTGGCTGTGGTCCAAACTCTAGTGAGCTGCTTCATAAGTTTGTTTCAGATGCAAAGGCTTATATAAAACATATATAGCATATACATATAGCACATACTATTACTGCTGCCTACTAAGATAGCTTTTCCTTCTATAATCTAATGCACCATAGCATAGTTTTCTTATTGGAGAAGTATATTTATTCATCACTAAATTTTTAAAATACATTTTAAGGTAAAGATAAATCATTATTTGTTTATTTTACAGTTTTTTAATTGTATTTATTACTATATAAATAAAATAAAATAAAAATAGGTAAAATGATTTTATTTTACTTTATTTATAATCCAGGACAAATATCAAACATTTCTTAAATCAAGATGCATTTACTAAAGTAGTAAAATGACATAAGATATTAAGTCTTGTTTTCTAGGGAAATTAATCCAAATGAAGTGAGTTTTTGCTTAAAACAAGCTAAATTATCTGCCAATGGGGTAAGAAAAAGAATCTTGTTTCAGTTTGAATGAATTGAATTGGCAGATAATTTAGCTTTTTTTAAGCATCAACTCACTTAATTTTGATTAATTCCCCCAGGAAAACAGTTTATGTCATTTTAATCCTCTAGTAAATGCTTTTTGATGTAAGAATTTTTAGATATTTGGACTGGAACCAAAACAAAAATACTAATTAAGAAAAGCATGTAGTGTAGAAGATAGGTCAGTGTACAATATTTACATGTTTACCTAGCTATTTAAATAGAAATTGGTTATTGATTTCTGTTGCCTTTAAATATTCGAAATAATATTTTATATTTTTGTCTCAATTCTAAAAAAAAACCCACATCTCTTCATTTATGATTCATTTTACCTTTGAGGATGTCCCCAGATGTCCCCAGAAGGGAGGTTTTGTCAGATTGAACTCTTCTGGGGATGATTTGGTCCCTTAAGTACAGTTAAGTAAACACACACTCCTGACTCCTTGAGAAAGAGTGAAAGCACATGGAAGAAATGAATCATCTATCTCTCCAAATTCAATGCATCTGTTCTTTCTCTCTGTACACTTTTCAGTCAGATGCTCAGGATTTACTCTACACACACACACACACACACACACACACACACACACACACACACACACACACACACACACACACACACACACACACACACACACACACACACACACACACACACACACACACACGCAGGATATGAAAAACTCTCATGGCCAAAATGTGCCTATTCCTTTTCCTCATGTTTTCATAACTCCTCATTCTCCTCTTGTCTCTTTCCTCCTCCTCATCCATACCCATAAGGCCATTGTCTCCCTTTTGTGGCGTGTCTTTATGGTAACAGAGAGGGGTCGTAGGTCACTGGAGGTCTGGAGATGGTTTGTAAACATGGTGGAAAGTCAAACCTCTAGACAGATCTGATGAAAAACAGAGTCGGGTCAAAACGCTGCATACAGAGATGGCTCTTCCAGATTTTAAATGTACTCTGTATATGCATTTCAGACCTTAAAGGAATATGAATCAAAGCTGTTTTGAATAGTCTTAATCTGTCTCCCAACCAAATTCACTGGTTTTAGAGGGGTTTTGGGCACTTGTCAGCTTTGCCAGGCTGGGGGACCAGTTTAAAGACCATCAAACCAGTTTAGGCTACTAACTAAAGTCTATATCTACTTTAATTACTTTTCAGCCTTGTTTATAGGTATAACCAGTAGGATGATCTATAAAATCGGATCTTGAACTCAGTTCAGGTAGTCACTGAAGGGTTTGAAGTGTGCAGTAATGTGACTCCAGCATTCCTTTAGGTCGTCTGCATAAAGACTTAATTCTGACTCTCAGGGAAGAGAGAGATGATGAGACCGTAGATATGACGTCCTCTCTGAACTCTGCTTTTGTCCCGTATTGCCCTGGTGACGGGCAGACCTCGTCTCCAGAGTGACGGCCCTTGACTCTTGCCCTTTGACCTTTGGATCTGTCTTTAAAAACACACACACACACACACACACACACACACACACACACACACACACACACACACACACACACACACACACACACACACACACACACACACACACACACACACACACACACACACACACACACACACACACATCACACACCACACACACACACTAGCACAGAGCATCTCTTGTTGTGTGTGTGTGTGTGAAGCTGGTGCCTGACATGACACTTGTGTGAACATGTAACAAACCTCATGAAATCAGTTGAATGTAAAGTTCCATTTTTGACACACACACTACATTGGACATTGCATGGACTTCCATTTATTATATATGGTAATTATATTCTATGACCAGAAACATGCAAAACACTAGATGTTTTGAGCTGATTTTGAAGCCTTTTTAACTAGGACCAGTAAAATGTCCTCGTAGTCGTTTGGTAGTTGAGATTATATATATTATATATAATATATATATATATATATATATATATATATATATATATATATATATATATAATACACACACACACACACACACTGGTTAGAAGCACTACAGCGATATACACTATCTCTACGAAGTAGTTTAGCATGATAGAACAGTTCTTAATCTACAATAACACCTACAAAGCAGATGTTGAGTATGGAATAATAAAACATTCTAAAATATCTAATTTGAAGCTGGTAAGTGATCTACAATTTCGAGCCAGTGGTTTTGAAAATCTGTTTAACATCTGCAAAAGATCTAGAATATCTCATAAAGCTTTTAAGCAATACAGAATCTCTGGGAAAGCGGTTACATGATCTAGACAGAGTATCTGTTGCAAAACACTAGAGGGATCTATAATATCTCTTACTAAGGGGTTTAGCATTCTAGAAGATCCACAATAATTCTTACAAAGCAAGAAGGTGTGGAATAATGACAGAACTCACACTTAAAAATAAACGGGGCTTTCACAAAGATGCCATAGAAGAACAATTTCTTTACAGTGGAAAAGGATATTCATAAAAATTCTCTTATGAACTGGTGACTGAATGGTTCTTAGGGGAACTATGTCTATATCTCTATGTCATCACTGTAAAAAATAATAATTTAGAAATCTTTATTTTTAAGAGTGTATCTTCTTTAAAGCCATAAAGTGATCTGGAAAATCGCTTTTGAATTTTTACTGCTTTTAGAGTGTCTCTTACTGAGCAATAAAGTAATGAATATCTCTTATAATACAATCTAGAATATGTCTAGATTTTTTTTAAAGCAATCTAGAATATAATTAAAGTTCTCTGTTTGCTCATTGACTGTTATTTGAATTAAGGTTGCTTTCAGTGACGGTTCTCAGCACAGCTTGTTTTTAGAGAGACACCTCCCTTTGATTTAAAGGATTTCCATTTCAGTCAGATGTTAAATATCTTGGGTTTTGTCTGGTGGCACCCCTTCATTTCATGACATCTGTGTGAAATTAAGCACTTAAAGAAAACAAAAGCAGAAATGAAACTCTCCTGAACGGTTCTGTTACGATCTTTTTAAAGTCTAGGAGATGTTACGCAAAACTTATTTTATTAGTACTGCTGATGACTGAGTAAGGTGGAAAAGAAACCATGACAGACTCAACTTAGAGAAACAAACTGGATTTTTATTGTCACAATGCCGAAGCCACTAGTTCCAGATCTGGTAGTAAGGGGTGCGCTATGTACAATGTTTAAAGATGTAAATAAATCAACACTTAAAAGGGAAGAGAACCAAACAGTGGCGCCAAAGAAAAGAACAGAATAACAAAACAATCCTTAAGCTAAACCTAAACCTACCCAAAGATAAAGGTGAAAAGAAAACCGAAATCTTCGGTGCATCCGGCGCCTAAATAAACTAACTACTAAAACAAAACATACACAGAGTGGCGCTCACTCCTAACCTAGTGTATCTAATAAACACTACGGGCATTATGTATACCGCGGCATACTGACCTGTCGTTCTCTTTCCCAGAGAGCCGTATTACAGGACCCCACAGCGTTGAATTTGGACACACATTTAAACTATGATGTCGAAGATTGAAATATAATAAATACTAAAGGTACAGATAAACAGAGCATACAGCACCCAACCCATTCCACTAATTAGTCAGTCTTCACTATATGAATATGAATATGTATATGAATCTCAATACCAGCGTGCACAGACTTAGTGAAAACAAAACAAGAAAACAAAACAAACCCCACGTGGAACGTAACAGGTTCCAATTATTAACATTTTAGAGATATTTAAGAAATCTGTGCTGATCAGACCTCAAATAACCAAATTAGATAAGCAGTGTTTTGCATGAATTACAAGTTAATTTTTTTTTAGTAAGGATCACGAGAGACGCAAGAAATCTAGAAAAGAGTCTTAGTGTTGGAACTCTTAAAGTGCCCTATTATGTTATTTTAAAGTTTCTTATTGTTGTTTTGGAGTCTCCTACAACAGGTTTACATGCATCAAAGGTCAAAAAACGTCTCGGGTTACGTCTGTAACCCTCGTTCCCTGAGAAGGGAACGAACGCTGCGTCGGAAATCGACACTACGGGGAATGCCCTTAGCATGACGCGTCTGAAGCCTGAATAGAACTAGTCCAATCCTAATTGGTGCTGCGTGATGACGTCAGTCGTGACGTCGCATGTGACGGTGAGCGGAACTATAAAAGAAGCACCGGAACCCGGAAGTAGTAGCTTTAAATAGTCCGAAGCAAGTCGTCTCTAGGGGCGCGAAGAGTGTGGCCGAGGGACGCAGCGTTCGTTCCCTTCTCAGGGAACGAGGGTTACAGACGTAACCCGAGACGTTCCCTTCCGAGGGAACTCCGCTGCGTCGGAAATCGACACTACGGGGAACGAAATGCCCACTGCGCCACACTAAGAGAGCACGCCCTGGTGTGAAGCAATCTGGCACACTCAAGACGAGAGAACCTGTGAACCCGGTGTAGAGGGCAGATCCAGACTGTAATGTCTTATAAAAGTGTGAGGGGAGGCCCAGCCTGCGGCATCACAGACCTCTTGAAGGGAAACACCCGCAAGAAGGGCTTTAGAGGAGGCCACTCCTCTCGTGGAGTGGGCCTTAAGCAGAAGAGGTGAAGGCAGGTTGCGCACCTCGTAAGCTGCCGAAATAGCCTCTACAATCCATCTACTTATAGTCATTTTGGAAGCGGGGGAACCCTTTTTAGGCGCCCCAAAACACACAAAGAGCTGGTCCGACCTCCTCCAGCCTGAGGTCCTCTGTATATAGACCTCCAGGGCTCGGACCGGGCACAGTAAATGAAGGTTAGCTTGCTCAACCGACACATGAGGTGGAGGATGAAAAGCCTGGAGGATTGTAGACCGTGCCACATTCGAGGGCACCTTAGGGACATAACCCGGTCTAGGGTGGAGAATAGCCTTTACCTTACCAGGAGCGAACTCGAGGCAAGAAGGAGCGACAGATAGAGCTTGCAAGTCCCCAACCCTCTTTAGGGAAGTGATAGCAAGCAGGAAAGCTACCTTAAAAGACAAAAATTTCTCAGACACCTCTTCCAGAGGTTCGAAGGGTGCCAGGGATAACCCTTCGAGAACCACAGCCAAGTCCCAAGGGGGAATACGGGACTGGATGACAGGCCTCATCCTCCTAGCTCCACGAAGGAAACGAACAATAAGTGGGTGTCTCCCCAGAGTGCCCACCCCTAAAGGCGTGTGGAAGGCAGCCACGGCCGCCACATAGACCTTAAGCGTGGACGGGGAGAGCCCGTCAGAGAAGCGGTCCTGGAGGAACTCCAGTACTGAAGCCACTGGGCAGTTAACTGGGTCCAAAGAATGATCTCTACACCATAGAGAGAATACATTCCACTTCAAAGAATAAAGTTTCCTCGTGGAGGGGGCTCTAGAGTTTAGAATGGTCTCAACAACCTCGGTTGAGAGACCTTCATTTATGAGTTGGTCCCCCTCAGGGGCCAGACCCACAGTTTCCATAGTTCTGGATGAGGGTGAAATATTGTGCCCTCTGCTTGAGAAAGAAGGTCCCTCCTGATAGGGATTTGCCACGGAGGGCCTGCTAGGAGAACCATGATGTCTGAAAACCATACCTCGGGCCGGCCAGTACGGGGCTACTAGGAGTAAGCTGATCCCGTGCCGCCGGACCCTCTCTAGAACCCCTGGGAGCAGAGCGATCGGGGGAAATGCGTACAGACGCAGCCTCGGCCACGTCTGCACCATGGCATCCAGTCCAAGAGGAGCCGGATGAGTAAGGGAGTACCATAACGGGCAATGAGAATTCTCTCGGGAGGCAAATAGGTCCACCTCCGCCCGACCGAACTTCTTCCATATAAGCTCCACCGACTCGGGGTGGAGTCTCCACTCCCCGGGCCTCAGCCCCTGCCTCGACAGGATGTCTGCTCCCACATTGCTGTCCCCGGGGATAAACATTGCTCTGATCGACAGAAGCTTCCCCTGGGACCATAGAAGAACTTGATGCGCCAGTCTGCACAGAGGGCGCGATCTCAAGCCCCCCTGACGGTTTAAATATGAGACCACCGACATATTGTCTGTTCGCACTAGAACATGATGGCCCCTGAGGTCCGGGAGGAAATGTCTGAGAGCCAGAAATACCGCCATCATCTCCAGGCAATTGATGTGCCAAGAAAGATGATGGTCCCTCCAAAGACCCCTGGTGTAGCGGCCTTCCATTACCGCACCCCAGCCTGTGAGGGACGCATCCGAGGTCAAAATTTTTCTTTGACACGGTGCTCCCAACACAGGGCCTAGGGACAGGAACCACGGTTTCTTCCACATGACCAAGGAATGAAGGCATCTGCGCGTTACCTTGATCGTGCGAAAAGGGTTCCCCCTCGGGGAAAACCCTCTGGTCCTGAGCCACCACTGCAGGGCCCTCATATACAGCAGGCCAAAAGGAATTACGTTGGACGCTGCTGCAAGAAGACCCAAAATTCTCTGGAAATGCTTGACAGTGATGGCCTGGCCTATTTTGAGACTCGTTACCGTGGTAAGGATAGAATTTATACGAGCGGGAGACAGCTGTGCCCGCATCGTAACTGAGTCCCAAACCACTCCTAGAAAAGTTGTTCTCTGTAGAGGAATTAATGAACTTTTCTTGGCATTGAGCCTTAACCCCAAGCACCTTAGGTGATGCAGAACAACATCTCGATGTTGAACCGCCAATTCCAGTGACTGTGCCAATATTAGCCAGTCGTCGATGTAATTGAGGATGCGAATGCCTTGAAGTCTCAAAGGAGCAAGAGCAGCATCCATGCACTTTGTGAAGGTGCGGGGAGACAATGCTAGGCCGAACGGAAGAACCCTGTATTGATACGCTACTCCCCCGAAAGCGAATCTTAGGAACTTCCTGTGCTGAGGAAGGATGGAGATATGGAAGTAAGCATCTTTTAGATCTATGGTGACAAACCAGTCCTCGGATCTGATTTGACTCACAATTAGAGGTATGGTCAACATTTTGAACCTGTATCTCCTCAGAGACCGATTCAATACCCTGAGATCTATAATAGGACGCAACCCCCCATCCTTCTTGGGAACTATGAAGTACCGGCTGTAGAACCCGGCTTCCCAATCTTGAGGAGGAACACGTTCTATGGCCTCCTTTGCCAAGAGGGACTGAACTTCCTGTTCCATAACCAGACCCTGCTCTGGTTTGACCAGCGTGTGAATCACTCCACTGAATCGGGGTGGACGGTGTTCGAACTGAATTCTGTACCCCTTTTCCACTGTGAGCAGGACCCACTGAGATATATTTTGAAGACCCTTCCAGGTGTCTAAATATTCTGACAGGGGGATCAGCCTCTCGGGGCTGACCTCTGATGTTATAATAGAGATATCGGTGACCTGAAGCGTTTGATTGGCAGGAACTAACCGATTTACTTTTACTGCAGACCTCGTGAGAGGGAACACAATTCGCGGAGCCGCCAATTTTACGGGCGGACACTGCACTTTGCATTCGCTGGAAACCGATGCGCCCCGAAGCGCACGTAGCGGCGGGAAGCACACATCGATTTCCTGAGGGCTCCGTGAAGGAGCGAGCTGTTGTTGCTCGATCACGGAGGGGACCACCCTCAGAGGCCTGCGCAACGCATCAGGACCTCTTTGACGAAGCCTTCCTCGCCTGAATGACAGTCCTCAGATCTGCCTTCGGTTTGGAGGACTTCGGTTGAGAGTGTTGCCCCTGGCCCCAGGCCTTTTTCGGGGGGGCACGAGAAGCAACACTCTCCTTCTGCTGTTGCAGGTGTGAGGAGCTGGCGGCTGCCTCATGGGACTGCCCCCTAGCAGCAGACCCATGAGACCTGGAACGACGGCGGGGGATGAGCTGTTTAAATGCAGCTGATTGTCGTTTCGACTCCTGGAACCTCTCGACGACATTATTGACTGCGTCGCCAAAGAGGCCAGTAGGCGAAATCGGGGCATCGAGGAGAAAAGCCCTATCTCTATCCCCGATCCCCGACAAATTCAGCCACAGGTGTCTCTCCGTAGCTACCAATGCTGCCATAGAGCGGCCAATGGCACGGGCCGTCTCTTTGGTAGCACGGAGAGACAAGTCAACCGCTCGACGCATTTCCCGAATATCGTCGAAGGTGACCTCCCCACTGTCGTCCACCTCTTTGAGGAGGTCGGCCTGGTATGCCTGCAAAATCCCCATTGTATGCAGGCATGAACCGACCTGCCGCCATATATGCCTTCCCAACCAAGGCCGAAGTGGTACGGCAGGGCTTGGAGGGAAGCGCCGGAGCTCTCAGAGACGATGCAGCATCGGGCGAGAGATGATTGGCAAAACTCTCTTCAACCCGCGGCATCGTCCCGTAGCCCCTCTCTCTCGACCCCATAATAGATGAATATAAATGAACATCGGGCTTGAAAGTCGAGATGAGAAGGGCTTGTTCCACGATCTCGACACCTCGGTGTGGAGATCAGTGAAAAACGGGAGACTCCGGCGTGAAGGCTGTGACCGGGCTTGCAGGAAGCGCTCATCAAGTTTACTTTTTTTAGTCGCTTCCTGCACTTCTGGGGGCCAATCGATATTTAATTTGGCCACAGCCCGAGTCACAACCTCCAGCAACTCCTCAAAAGCAGGCGAATGTGGTGATGGAGTTTCACATTCGACTGCCTCGATGTTGACAACATCCAAATCCTCAGATTCGGATAGTTCCAACATCGGGTCCTCTCTGCGGTCGGGAGAAGCCGCAGGGCGGGCTCCCGAACCGTGAGCGGGACAATGAGAACTGGTTGATGAGTGTTGGGAAAGGGCCGAAGCCGTCTAAAACACTATCAACCAGATCTCTCTGCGATCCCCATGAATGCAAGCGCCGCGATGCCTCGACAACCGCGGGACCTGATCCATGGGGAGCGCGAGCCTGGCCTGATTCATCGAACAGGCTCAGCGGAGCGGAGCGTTCTAAGGGGCAATGTTTCACAGTTTACACAAGCAGCGCCCTCGAGCGCTGCCCGTGCATGCTCCACTCCCAAACAAACAACACAGAGTGCGTGTGTGTCACCCTCGCTTAAATAGCGTGGACAGGGACGCACACTGTCTAAACTGCTTAGCACTCTTCTCATCACAAATTACCTTGTTTTACCGAACAAACAACACCAAATAAGACAGACAGTTTCACATGTAACGCTTGCTGAAGGACAGAAAGCTACTACTTCCGGGTTCCGTGCTTCTTTTATAGTTCCGCTCACCGTCACACGACGTCACGACTGACGTCATCACGCAGCACCAATCAGGATTGGACTAGTTCTATTCAGGCTTCAGACGCGTCATGCTAAGGCATTCCCGTAGTGTCGATTTCCGACGCAGCGGAGTTCCCTCGGAAGGGAACTTTAATTTTCTCATAATATACATTTGCACATCACCAAATTTCAATGATCTCAAACGACTCGTCAGATGAATCATCTCAAATCCCTCCTTTCCGCAAGCTACTGCTCTGATTGGCCAGAAAGATCAATCTGTTCTGATTGGTCTACCGTGTACAGCGCGCATATCAAAAACAAAAACGCCCATTGCCATAACAACGTCAGCTCTGCGTGTACTGAGGCTTCCTACACCGTAAACTAAACAGTATTTTACCATACACGATTTGACCATATCAATCCGAGCACGAGTCTGATGATGAAACACTGGAAGAGCTATTCATTCAACCCAAACCTCCATTCCTCACCATCAGCATTAACAAGTGCATGTCCATCAACAACCTGATTACTTTAATTGTACTCATTTATTTACCAAGTATTTTTCTAATTTATTGCGGTGAACATGTGGAAACTGTATCAATAACAGTGCATACATTAGCCGAGCTCTAGCGTGAATGACTGATGTAACAGAAATGTTGGTAAAACAAATCTTGCTCCATGCTTAATCTTTCCTCAAAATAGTGAGAACGACAAACAATCTGCATTAATAGACAGTTTTAGGTAATAGTGTCCCACAGCTGATTAGCAGAAGTATTTCAGTAAGACAGTAATAATGTGAGTTAGCCAGTTAGCAGGAGACCTTCACAATATAAAACTCAAAACTAAGTATTTTGAACACCATCTTTCAAGAGCAAGCGGTTTGTGACTCCTGCATTGAACTCCGAGTTTGAGAAGCAGTCGTCAGTAAAATAAAGGGAACACAGCAAAAGTTTAGGATTACACTGCTCTGCTGTGATATCTTGGTAAAGATGCATTTTAACCACTGATTCTTCACATGCTCGTCATTGGGCAGTGAAAAATAAACTGGCTTCACCTTCACATTATAGAGCACAGCGTCTTTTCGATATGATGCTATCCAGTGTCCACAGGAATCAGATGCAGTGTTTGAGGGGGTTCAAGTTTTCCCTGGTGTCTGCGTCTTGACGCCACAATGAAACGGCTAATGACTCGTTTGAAAAACGATTAATTTCATTGACTCTTACTTTTGAAAGACAATAACTTATATACGGTGCACTTTCAGATTTATAACTTTGCAGGATGTTTTAATTCACTTAAAGCTATGATACACACTACATGAAAGGTCATTTTCAAAAATCCATAATAGAGGCCCTTTAAAAATAAAGGTTCTTTATTGGCATCTTTGGTTCCATGAAGAACCTTTCACATCCATGGGACTTTTCCATTCCACAAAAGGTTCTTTACAGTTCTAAAATGCTCTTTAATCTAAGAAAAAATGTTTTTTTTTTAAAAACTGTTCACTGAAAGGTTCTTTGAAGAACCAAATATGGTTCTTCTATGGCATCACTGCGAAAACCCAGTTTTGGAACCTTCTTTTAAAGGGATACTCCACTTTTTTTGGAAATAGGCTCATTTTACAACTCCCCCAGAGTTAAAGAGTTTTACCGTTTTCGAATCCATTCAGTCGATTTTCTGATATTTAGAAGAAAATCATTAACCAGACAGTTTCTGGTCTCATTGACTTCCATAGTAGGAAAAAAAAAATACTATGGGAGTCAATGAGACCAGAAACTGTCTGCTGACTGATATTCTTCTAAATATCAGAAAATCGGCTGAATGGATTCGAAAACGGTAAAACTCAACTGTTTAACCATGGGGGAGTTGTAAAATCAGCCTATTTCCAAAAAAAGTGGAGTATCCCTTTAAGGGTCGTAATGGTTTGACTTGAGTAGAATGACTCTCAACTGACTGAAGACTCACAAAATATCTCCAGACATAAACAAAGGAGAAAAAGGAAGAGTTAGACATGGAGACGGGCTTCCAGAAAAGCTGTCTGAAGTCTTTGAGGCGGGGTTGTAGTAACAGGTTCTCTCCAAACCATTAGAAACTTTATGAAGTCCAGAAATGACTCTGAACCGGTGCAGTTGATTAAAGCTTTTCCACACAATGGCATAAACACACTGAACTCAGGACCAATCATCAGGTGTGTTTACTGCACAGATGTATGGATGCTTTGTCTGTTGGACGACTGGAAAACTCACTTCCTGTCTGGCCAGCCCAGATTTTCCCAGAGGTTTGGCGGCGGGCATCTGTTTGGCACATGTCGCGTGTGTGTGTGTGTGTGAATGTCTGTTTTTCTCATTTTAGAAAGAGACTGTTTAATTTCACCATTTTTTCCTTCTCTTTCTTTGTTTTTTTGAAGTCTGACTTGACTTAAAGTCTTAAAGGGATAGTTCACCAAAAATGAATATTCTGTCATCGTTTACTCGAAATGAAGTTCCATAAAACTCTCAAGTCTTGTTTGCTCTCAGGTTCAGATACAAATATGTTATCAGATTTGATGGCAGTGATGACAAATGAGATGCTAAAACAAATAACATTACATTTTTGCCATCTGCATTTTTTTATGTTTTTGAAATAAGATATTATTTTATAAGATTATTTTCACCAAGACTAAATATAAAATAAAGTAAAAACACTAATATTTGGGAAATATTATTACAATTTAAAAGAACTGTAATTTTCAAAATGTAATTTATTCCTGTGAATCATTCCTCCAGTCTTCAGTGTCACATGATCCTTCAGAAATCATTCTAATATGATGTTTTGCTGCTCAAGAAACATTTCTTAATATTATCAATATTGGTTGAACAGTTGAGCTGCTTCATATTTTTGTGGAAACCATGATACATTTTTTAAGGATTCTTTAATGAATAGAAAGTAAAAAGCTAAATATTTTAAATAGAAATCTATTGTAAAATTGAAATGGCTTAACTGTCACTTTTGAAGAATTCAATTGATCCTCTAGAAAATGTTTCTGACCCCAAACCTTCTTAAGGAGAATATGATGCACACGTCATATATTGATGATGCTTTACTGGCATTTTTGGAGCTTGACATCTCTAGTCACCATTCACTTTAATTGTATGGAAAAGAGTCAATTTCTCGCTTTACGTTTCTCACAAGAAAAAAGTGAGATGATGGTGCGTAAACGATGACAGAATTTTCTTCTTCAGTGAGCTGTTGCTTTAAGAATGTTTCTCTTATATTTTTTTCTGTTTGCACTGGTTATTCTCTCTCTGTTTGTTCTCTCCACCTCTTTCTGCTAGATGAATTAGAGTAATAAAATGTCTCTTAGGGAACAGCTGTTCTCCCCATTACTCTCTCTCCATCTCTCTCTCTCTCTCTCTCTCTCTCTCTCTCTCTCTCTCTCTCTCTCTCTCTCTCTCTCTCTCTCTCTCTCCTCTCTCTCTCTCTCTCTCTCTCTCTCTCTCTCTCTCTCTCTCCTCTCTCTCTCTCTCTCTCTCCTCTCTCTCTCTCTCTCTCTCTCTCTCCCAAGGCTCTTATCAGCACAGACATACACACATAGACTCAGACTGTTACAGAGTTTCCCAAAGATGTGCCAAGTTCCCCATGAGATCCAACCGTTTTCCATTCTGCTCTTATCCGTGTCAAACACTTTATCTATGTTACCTGACAGCATCTCTCCGCTCAGAGACGTGATGTAATGCTCTGTCACACACTCTCCTTAGTCTTTTGCTCCCAGAAACCCCCCCCAAACACATCAAATTTCCAAGAATAACACCGTCTCTCTCTTTAGCGTCCGTATTCCCTGAGGACTTCTCCATCTTGGCGACGATGAGGCCAAAGAAAGGCAGTCAGTCGTTCCTGCTGTCGGTGTATAATGAACAGGGCATCCAGCAGCTCGGTCTGGAAGTGGGACGCTCTCCAGTCTTCCTGTACGAGGATCACCTGGGCAAACCCGGCCCGGAGGACTACCCGCTCTTCAGAGGGGTCAACCTGGCAGACGGAAAGTAAGACACTCGCACAACTGTGTATTCGTTTTCTCAGTCGCTTTGGCACATTTCTTGAATCATCCTTAAGATTTGCAAACCAGTTGTGCATTTCTCTATACAATTCGTACAGACATTATCTGCAAAAGCCTGTAACTTGCTCAAAATCCTTAGTTAGTATTTATGTCAGTAACCAGTGCCATCAGAATGACTAGTCCTTGTGTCATTGTTCACAAACAAGATAGTCAAAATGCTTAGTCGGGTTTCTGATGTATATATACCTACGAAATTTTGATGACAATAATTGAAAATTCACAAGACTGCACGACTTTATCTGTATGATTATATACATTTCAACAGTACGATTTTACACATTACTCTATGATTGATTGCAAGAGACTGGACAGGATTCACATTTGCACTTTTACTGTTGGTCTGTCCACACAGTACAATATCATTGTGATATTAAGAAAAATACAAGACTATATGTATGTGTATGTCTGTCACACTGGTGTGAAGCCAACACCTGCACAGGTGAGCACACACAGGTGTAACATCCTATTATATATTTATATATGGTCAACAATAGTGACTCTTATTTAATCAGAAACATGTCTACAGTCTTCTACCTCTTCCACTGTTTTGTCTCCATACCCTTCCACCAATCATCCTTACTCCTCTTCTTCTTCCCGGCTGTTACCCTGTTTGTTTCCTTGTTGTTCTTCCATTGTCAGAATTTGTTACACTGTGTTGTTCTCTGTCTATATATGCTTGCCAAATATAGCTTCGTGAGATGCACCTCTGAGCTGTTTTAGAGAACTGGTTGATCATTGGTTGATCTATTCCTTTATCTTCCCCTTACATTTACATTAGTGAATTTTTAAATTCACCTTTGCCATTCATCGATTCAGGACACATTTGCACAAAAAAGATCTAATAGAAATGTATAGCAAATATGATTGACAGTTTATGACAACTAGTTCAACCATTTTGCATTTAACCCCCTGGGGTCGGCAAACATAGGTCATTCACATAGCAGCAAATAGACTTAAAATCTCTGTCATTTTTGGTCATACAGACTTAAGAAATATGAAAAAATAAACTGTTAAATGTCTACTTTTTATGTGTCCACTTACAATCGAAATAAAAAATGGTGCTTTTGTAAAATAAAGAAAGTAAACAGGGTGCGCTTTCTGCCTCTCCGTCCTTGTGAACTTTTTTTCTGGAGCACGTCTCTAAACTTTAAAATAATGAGAAATTGCTTTTGTTGATTGTTTGTTTGATGTGCACAAGTGACTAGATAATGTGGCGCTTGAACAAGTAGTTTTGAGACTTTCAGTTGCGGTCTGAGAAATACACCAAAGCGACTGAGAAAAAACTGTAAACATGAAATAATGTTCTGTGACTTTTTTTAATTATGTGACAGTTTTCTTGACACTGGAAACTTCAGGGACAGTTACGTAACGTCTGGTTATGATTCAGTGTGTTTGGTTTTAATTATTAGCTTTGATGTACAACATGTAATCTGTCACACTTGTGTGAAGCCAACACCTGCACAGGTGAACACACACAGGTGTAACATCCTATATATTACCACATAAACACTGAAAAACCACACTTATACTGTGTATATTATGGACAACTTTGGGTGGATTGTTAGACAGGCAGACAGACAGATAGACAGATAGATAGACAGAAGACAGAATATACAGATAGAAGATTGATAATAGAGATAGATAGTAATAGACAGGACAGGACAGAGTCAGACATGTACAGAAGACAGACAGACAGACAGACAGACAGACAGACAGACAGACAGACAGACAGACAGACAGACAGACAGATAGATTAGATAGATAGATAGATAGATAGATAGATATAATTGATGATAGAATAGATAGATAGATAGATAGATAGATAGACAGATAGATAGATATAGATTGATAGATAGAAGACAGACAGACAGACAGACAGACAGATATAGAATGATAATAGATAGACAGTACAGATAGACAGAAGACAGACAGACAGACAGACAGACAGACAGACAAACAGATAGATAGATAGATAGATAGATAGATAGATATAGATTGATGATAGATAGAATAGACAGACAGAAAAGACAGACAGATATAGATTGATATATAGATAGACAGAACAGACAGACAGACAGACAGACAGACAGACAGACAGACAGATAGATAGATAGATAGACAGAATATAGATTGATATAGATAGATAGATAGACAGAAAGACAGACAGACAGACAGAACAGACAGACAGACAGACAGACAGATAATAGATATGACAGACAGACAGATAGACAGACAGACAGACAGACAGACAGACAGACAGACAGACAGACAGACAGACAGACAGACAGACAGAAGATAGCAAGAAGACAGAAAGCAATAGATAGATATAGATAGGATAATTAGATAGATAGATAGTAGACAGAAGACAGACAGACAGATAGATAGATAGATAGATAGATAGACAGATAGACAGACAGACAGATAGATAGATAGATTATAATAGATAGATAAGACAGATAGGCAAATAGAAGATATAGGATTGAAATAGATAGATAGAATATAGTACGGACGGACAGACAGACAGACGACAGACAGACAGACAACGGAAAAACAGAAAAGATGGATGGATGGACAGATAGACAGAGATCCCTCTATGACCCTCAGTTGTGTGGTGTGTGTGTTACTCAGATGGCACCGTGTGGCAATCAGCGTTCACAAACAGACCATCACTCTGATTTTGGACTGTAAGAAAAAGGTGACACGGACGCTATCCAGAAGCCCTCACCCCATCATCGACACCAAAGGCATCGTGGTCTTCGGGACGCGGATCCTGGATGAGGAGGTGTTTGAGGTAAGGGGGAGCTCTAGAAGCTTTTTTCTTCAGCTATTAAAACTGTCAGATATGTCCCAACTAGCTATCAGCTTGTCTCTGATGTTTTTCCATTAATAAAAAAATAGTTTATGTAAATATTGAGTAAAAGGCTATAAAATGTATGTAAATAGCATCTCATTTTTTTTTTTGGTCTTGTTGTTTAGTGTGTTCATGGTCTTTAGCAGGGGTCTGTGGATGTGTGTCTGTGGTCTTCACTGAGCGTTTAAGTAATTCAGCATCTCTCTGTCAACTGGAGACGTGAGACAGGAACGTGGTTGTGTTTGTTTAGCACCTAGCTGTGGTTATGTTGTGCTAATGTAAGATTGTAGGTAACCCTGTGCCACAAGGGTTTATAGACTGTCCTGTGTGCATGTGTGTGTAATGGTCAGGTCAACCATACAATTTAATATAAGTAGTACATTTAAAGTGTGGCTGTGCGTGCATTTTTGGTCAGACTGTATTGCTCAAAGATGATGACATATCATATGCATACTTTTTGTGTAGTATTTCCCCTACAGGTAGCCTGGCTCCGCCCTCCTACGTACTTCCGCTCAATTTTCATTTTCCTTCAGTATACGTCTGGGATTGTGCTGTAGACTTTGGTTTTTCTCCGGTTAATTTTTTACCGGGCCAATCAGCGAACAGAGGAGTGGCTGAGAACGATGACATTGATGTGGTGTGTTATTTTGAGTTGTAGTTCAGTAATGGTAGCGGAGAAAGATTCGTGCGAAGCCATTCGGTCCGTTGTGGCAACGCTGCAGAATATCAAGAAGTTAAAGCCGGAGCAAGAACAATCTTTCTTAGTTTTGTTGGTGGCCATCCTCCATCCACGGGGTCCGGGAAAAGTTTGATTTTCCAGCTCGCTCCATTAGTGGTGAATGACATACGTCACGACCAAACGTTAGCGATTGGTTATGGCAGATCCATAGTGACTCTGGGCAGATCCAATAGTTTTAGACTTCAATAGAGTTCCCGCCTACAAGGAAGTTAACGCTTGTCAATTAGTTAAAATATAGTTAAAGCGGTGCCAGACTCTATGTACAAATTAAATGTACGAGAGTCTGGTGGGACCAGGATACCCTAAAGGGGCAGGGTGATGGTAAATAAAAAGATATGGAAAAAATTTATATATTTTCAATGTTTTTGCATGCTCACATAACTTTTGCATTCCCCTGAGAAACTTTGCATTAATTTGCAAAACTTTTGTGTCAGAAATAATATGATATGGGAGAAAAAAACGTGAAAGTTTTGCAAGAAAACGCAAAAGTTTTGCGAGTGAATGCAAAGTTTCTAGAGGAACACAAAAGATTTGCGAGAGAATGCAAATGTTTTGCGAGAAAACACAAATGTATTAGGAGGAACGCAACATTTATAGGGGGAACACAAATGTTTTGGGGGAGGAAAAAAATCTGGAGGACGTTTTGCGAGAGAATGTTTTCCGAGAAAACGCAAATGTTTTGAGAACAAACGCAACATTTCTGGGGGAACTCAATAGTTTTGCAAGTGAAAAGTTAGAAGTTATATTTTTGAACAAGTTGCTTCCAATTGCAAGTTTTGTGAATGCGATAGCATTGAAATTTTTTTCCCCTCCCATCTCAGATTTTTTTATCTCCATGTCCACTTAGGGCCTCCGTAGTATGTGAACTTTGAACAGTACGCATATTTTCTGTACACATACCTGTAGATTGAATTACCTAGAAAACATACTACATTTCCCAAAAGTACACTAGGTGGAATACTGTTTCCCACAATGCAATCTGCATTTCCAATGTGGCGAATGAACCGGAAGTGATGTCAACACTGGGATTAGACAGCCAAAAGTTAAGACATTTTTGCTATGTCTTATTGGAACATGTACAAATCCAAAACACCTTAGCAACTGCATAGCAACTTTCTAATTACTACTTTGAACACTTTAGCCGCGCCATAGCATTGTGGAATAGAAAAGCACAGCTCACATTTTAAAAATTTAATTTGGTTTTCTTGATAGCAAAAACTGAAGGATTGTGGGATTGGAACAGTACATGAGTGGATGTGAGTCATTCAGAAGGACTGTAGGTAATGTTAGTGTTCATCCCGAGGGCTTTGACCGCAGACACACAGAGTTCGTGGAATGCTGATGAGTCTTTAAGGTTTGGTCTACCTTTCTGTTTGAAGTTGAAGTGTTTGGAGAAAATGGAAAGAGCCGTGTGTTTTTTTTCCACAGAGCGAGACACCGAGTCACCACAGAACCTTAACCAAACCCCTGCCGTATACACACACCGAAAACATATTTCATTTCAGAGTCTGCACATGTAATTCAATTCCCTTAAATGCTGTCAAATTTCACTATGGACCTCTAAGATAAACAGAGAGAGAGAAGAGACGAAAGACAGAGAGGAATAATGGTGAATCTGAAAATCATAGTGATTGAAGAAAAAGCGTACAAGATGGTGTGTTCTTTTCATGAAGCAGGTCTATTTAGCAATATGGTTTAAATTTAGGTTTAAGGGCTGACATTTCTCTGGTTGATTTTATAGAAAATATGAAGACATCACTCAGACACCAGTTTGATTTAAATGCACCCGATTTTTGTGTGTTCCTTGTGTTTTTGCTTATTATTTTAAGCTACCACTATCTTAACATCAAACTCTGTTGACATGGAATCAGTTATATTTCTGAGATTATGACTTGATGGCACTCGCTGCTTTAAATAAGTGATGTAGCAACTGCATACTAAAACACACAATATTATGTGTTTTTTGCTGTTATTTTATGCTGTCCTCATAATAATCATCATGTTGAAATAAGTTGTAAGTCTAGTGTCTTATGTGCATGACTACAAATATATTATTTGAAAAGTGCATTTCTGCCTAGGTAGAGTGTTACAAATCAGTCACTTATACATTTCTATTTCATTTAGAATATTGCTTTAGAAAGTACACACAGACAGCAAGGCAGATGTTTATCTTCAATCTCCTGTAGCATCACACTGATATCAGTTTTAGGCTTGTATCAGATGGAAAAGTTTGCTTCATAACAGTGCATAGATATCTCACACACACAGAGACAAAGGTGATGTTTTTGTGGAAAGTTCTGGTCAGGATGAGGAGTTTGAGGCTCATGTCTCATGACATCATTGAGGGGGTTTCCACAGCACATGTACAGGTCAGCAGAAGTGTGTGTGTGTGTGTGTGTGTGTGTGTGTGTGTGTGGTTCAGGTAAACCCACAAAGATGGCAATATCCAAAATCCTTGTCCTTGTGGTGGAATTTTTCGGTCCCCATGGGAAAATGCTTATAAATCAAGCGTTTTTTTGAAAATGTAAAAATGTTTAATATGATGAGTGTGTTTAAGGGTAGGTTCAGGATTAGGGGATAGAATATACAGTTTGTACAGTATAAAAATCTATTGCATTTATACATTTCTGAGTGGAGCAAAATATTGAGTAAATAAAGTAGGTGGGATTATGCATCAGTATTTGATTGGCTGAACCATGTTAGGCTGTGATATGATTGGTTATTATTTTTTCTATATACAGTACTGTTGTTCAAAAGTTTGTGGTCAGTACTTTTTAAAAAAAGAAATTAATGCTTTTATTCAGCAAGAATGCATTAAATTGATCAAATGTGAAAGTAAAGACTTAAATTGTTACAAAAAATTATATTTCAAATAAACGTGGTTCTTTTGCACTTTCTAGTTATCAAAAAATAAAAATAATAATTATCAAAGGAGCACAACTGTTTTCAGCATTGATGATAATAATAATAAGAAATGTTTCTTGAGCAGCAAATCAGCAATTTTAAAATGATTTCTGAAGGATCATGTGACTCTGAAGACTGTGCAATGATGCTTCCATCACACATAGGACATTTAAATATGCAATATGTTAATAGAATGAATAAACTTTTCCTTCACGAATAAGCAAGAACATTTAAGGCCCTGTTTACTCCTGGTATCAAGATGCGTTTTGGTCGATCGGATCACAAGTAGACGACCGAGACACATTCCAGTTTAATCCGTCTCTTTTGTGCACTTTCAAACACTTCTGTCCTGATTTCTTCAAAGGGGAGGGTCTATGGGACGGTAAATGTATGTGCTTTTTCAGATCTTTCGATCTAATGGACAATATAAGCTCGCGCAATTTACATATGAACTGCCCAGAGACGACAGAAAAACATCAGCTTTCGTTTCTGCTCTGACAGCCACAGGACCAGCCGAACACTGAGTGTGTGTTAGAAATCATGAATGGTGAGAGAACATTGTCTTCAAACTAAACTTGAGACTCAAGCTGACAGTTTAAATCCCGTCTGGCTAGAGCGCTTCCCATAATGCTTGTGCGTTAGATCAGTAGGCAGAGAGTAGACAGACTTTTGTGGCGGTTTGAACACATGAGCGTTTACACTACGAAAGCAATCCGGTCGAATGCGTTTTCGACTACTTCTGGAAGTGGTTGATAGTGGACAAGCTCAAAAGGTTTTATACCCTGTTTACACCTGTATTTAGCGTCGTCCACTTCGATCCGATCGACCAAAATGCATCTTAATACCAGGTGTCAACAGAACCTGAGACACATTAGAACAGTTGCTTCAGGAGTTAATCCAGCATTTATTAGCAAGCTGATCCTAAAAAGCCAAGAATCTTTTGCTGTAGGGCCGGAGATGTCATTATAATCATCCGGAGAAGTGAAAGTGGAGGTGAGTGATGGGGAATGGGAGAAATGAAGTAGCAGAACTTGATGGAGGGTTGGTGGACAGAAATGCAGTGGTAGACATGCCTGTTGCTTTTGGCAAAGCTCTTAAAGGTCTCCAGACGCTGCCACTGTGTGTGTGTTCACGTCATTGGATGGTTTGGTTTCTGTGGTTGTTGTTTTTTTTTCCTCTTGAGAATGGCCAGACACTGCCTGGATGTGTGTGTGGACACCGTCACACGTGTGCATGTGGCGATTGTGGTCTCGAGTTCACCCAGATCTTGTGGAGAGTTTCATGCTGCTTCATTAAAATCTTCTTGCAATCTCTCCCACTGTGAGAGCCCATGTTTAATGCGGATCACATGACGTCTGTTTCCCGTGTCTTGGGCTGATGAGGTCATAAGCAGCTGTGATGATGTCATTTTTAAACAAACCTAATAAGTACAAGACCTCAAAAGCCTTAAAACTCTGTCTGAGTGTGTATGTATGGGTGAATTTAACATAACCTGTCTAGAAGGTGTCTGAGCCATTTAACTCCAAAATTAGTACAATTAACCAGTTTTTTAAACACCAAGAAATTTTTGATTGTGTATAATTAAACACATTTCCCCACAAAAAAATTAAGATTTGTAAATGTGAAACAAATTGTAAAGTATCATTGTGGTATACCTTTCAATCATGCTGGTTTTATTGTACATTTAAAAATACTGTATTACTTTAATGACAATCACCAATGAGAATAATGAGAATTGCACAAATACTCAAAAGACTGGCATGAAAATATTGTGATTTAAATTAAAATTTAATATTCAATAAATATTATATATTATTTATATATATATATATATATTTATATATATATATATATATTATATTTATTATATATAAATATAATATATTAATAACTATTATAATATATATATAGTGTAAATATTACTATAAATCATATATTTATATATTAATATAATATATTAATATTATAATAAAATAACAGATATAATTAATTAAAATAATTTATTTTTATAATATAGTATAAATAAATATTAATAACATATACATTATAATACTTTATTATACATTTAATATATATTTATCTTTAATATATGTAATATATATATATATATATCATATATTATTATATATTATAAATTATATAATATTAAAACAATTATAAATTATAAATTATTTATTATTCTTATATTATAAATCTATAATATATAATTATAAATTATAATATATATATATATATATTTGAGAATTATAATATATAATACATATATAATAAAATAATGTTGATAATATATCATACAGACGTGTGTGTGTGTGTGTGTGTGTGTGTGTGTGTGTGTGTTGTGTGTGTGTGTGTGTGTGTGTGTGTGTGTGTGTGTTGTGTGTGTGATGAATATATATGGACCATTTGGGGTGAAGTATGACTCAGACATGTTTTCATGAGATTCACCCAATGTGTGTGTGTGTGTGTGTAAGTATGTTGCATGTCTGTTGAAATGAAATATTGCAGGACAGAACACGGAATCGAGATGTTTTCAAGTGCTGAAGGGAACGTGTTGTACTCTGGGCTCCCAACCAGAGAAGTTTGGGACCGTTCCTCCATTTCTGCTTATTAGCAGCAGTGCCATCTATCGCCCCCTTCTGTTGACTGCATCCCTGTCACACTCATTTTCGGAAAAGTTGTGGCGTTTTGCAGCGTTCAAACCCGTGTGTGTGTGAGTGTGTTTTGGCTGCGCGCGTCGCCACAGGCAGCTGCTGAAACACTTATCTCGGCCTCCAGAGAGAGATGTGGGGAGTTCTGGCAAAAAAGACACTCGTATTTCAAAGTTGCTGACAATGCAATGTCTATTATTCTCTCTCTCTCTGTCCCACATTAATGTGATAAACTTCTCTCAGACACACAGAAATCCTAGAATAGATCAGTTGTCTCTGTACACCTCTGTCTCTCTCTCTCTCTCTTCCTCTGTTTCTGCTTTTCTCTGGCCTGTTATTCTGCTCTTCTCTTTTCATGCTGTGCAAACAGTTAAATCTGCAGTGATGAAGAAAGTGCAAGGGTTAATTTTACAGACAAACCTGATTTATTCCGGTTTAAAATATTCACATGACAGAGAAAAGAGAATTATTTCAGTTTGTGCTATTGTTAGCGTATGAGCAGCGGAGAATGACTGTGATTAATCATAGATTCAAGGGAAATTGGGATTTATGAATGACTATATCATATTTAAGAATGGTTACAAATCAGATAAGGGTTCATCTGCATTTTTTTTTGCATGGTGCAGATGGGGTTCAATTATAGTAATATTGCCATGTCATTTGCTTTGCGTAAGAGTGTCTGTTAAAATTACAGCTCACTAATCTACTGTGATTATATTTAGTTTACAGTAGATTTGTCTTTGTGTGTTTTGGGCCGGTTCAAAATGTTTGAAGTGTGTGTGGATTTAGGAAACTCTGGATTTTAGGATGTGAATCTGGTGTCAGGTCCAAACACATGTTTACACTGGCAAACAATCCGGAGCAACAGCCAACGAGAAATGACTACAGTCATTGTTCCTACAGTAAAGCCGTCTGAAAAAGACACGAGTGACAAATAGAACAAAAACAGGGAATGAAACCAGGGAAGACACTGATGCTACTTACACTGTTAGGAGAAAATGCTAGTGCAATAATGTTCAGAAGGTCAGGGTGGTGAGTCACGTATTTGAAAGACTTGCATTTCCACAAAATTCCCACTAATAGAAAAGCTGAATTTACTCTTCAGTGTCACAGTGATCCTTCAGAAATCATTCTAAGGCCCTGTTTACACGAGGACGATTCCGGGTGAAAACGTAAAAATATTTTATCGGATGTGCCTTTCGTTTACACGGCGACGACGTTTTGGGGGCTTAAAAACGCAAAAAAGTGAAACCACCCTCCAGAGTGGAAATCTTAAAAACGCTCCACCGTCGCGTTCCCGTCTAAAGGGTAAAAACGCAAATCTGCTCACGGTGGCTCTCGTCGCGTACGCGTTTACGTCACAGGCATGCGCCAGTACAGGAAAATAACAACCAACATGTCGGATTATTTCCATACATCGGACCTTCAAGTTTCCCTAGCAGCTCTGATAAACGTACAAGAGTCTTTTCAGCAGTTGTACAAAATATTTCAGATATGTTTGTATGGTGTGCAGTGCTTACATTGCACCTGCCCTGGAGTGCACACTACATCGAATTGCACTTTTGCGTCACCATATGACGCGGATTTCCCCCTCATAACGCTTTTCTAAACGCAGAATAAAAAGTGATAACGCAACGCCACTTTTGCGTTTTCTCTTCAGATCGTTTCCGTGTAAACATATATGCTGATTTGCTGCTCAAAAACATTTCTGATTACAGTATTTTCAATGTTGAAAACAGAAATAGAAATTTCAAAAGAATAGCATTCATTTGAATAACATTATAATTTTCTTTACTGTCACTTTTGATCAATTTAATTCAACTTTGCTGAATAAAACTAATACAAGTAATTAAACTAATACAATTAATTTCAAAAATCTCAAACTTTTAGTGAATATGAAAGGCATGCTAATAATATAAGTATATCAATTAATAAAATAAATGAGTAATTAAATGTGATTTTCTCATACACAGAGTGAAAAATGTAATGCTCCAGGCCGCATCTGTTTAAGTTAAAACAATTATGCCTTCTTTCCCATGTTAAATGATGTGACTCCTAAGTAAACATACCGGTAGTTGTTGTAACTAATGTATTTTGCTTAAAGTAAAACTGGTCAAGTTTCTCTTTCTTCTTTTTGTACCCATAATTCTCTCTGTTATGTAATGTGTCCTCTAGAACTCTGTGTTCAGCTGTTTGTCGACACTAGAAGCGTTTTGTCTTCCAGTTTTCTCTGAGGATCTTTTTCGCAGCTCTTGTGTTTAGTGTGTCGATCCTTTCTGTCACAGACAAATCTCCACAGAGCCTGGAGAGCCTTCTGTGTGTCTCTCTCTCTCTCTCTCTCTCTCTCTCTCTCTCTCTCTCTCTCTCCTCTCCTCTCTCTCTCTCTCTCTCTCTTCTCTCTCTCTCTCTCTCTCTCTCTCTCTCTCTCTCTCTCTCTCTCGTTTTCCCATGATGATTTAAATATTCTCCATTAGGTAATGTGTGTGTGTGTGTGCCTCTAGTCTCTTCATGTTTGACTCTAAACTCATGTCAGTTCCAGACATTCATCTTCCCGAGTTCACACTCACTTTGCCCACATTTTCTCCGCCTGCTTGTACAAGTTTCATTGGATTGCTGTGGGAAAAATGTGTATTTGTGCGTGTATAACAAGGAAAAAGTCTCAGATTAGACTGATATATGAATCTGACTGCTATAATAAATCAGTGTGGTAATTCCTGCACATTTACAAACAAAACTGAACAGGACTATTTTTCGTAATGGTGAGGCATGGCTTTTGAAGAAGTTTCACTTCATTTATTTAGTTATACATGCACATGGACTTTAACTCTAAAAACAAACAGAGAGGAACTAAAAAGGGGTCAAACTAAATTATAACTAATTAAAACAATTAGAAGATCATCAATTGAAAAATCACTGACTCAACGACTCAAAACAATTGGTGTTATAAACATGATATAATAACAAGAATTAACAATAAACTAACACATCAGTGCATCATGGGAAATCAAGCTGATGTCCCAATATTTTAATGCTTTATATTATTGAATTAAAATGTCATTTATTATAATTAAAGCCCATTTGTTAATGTTTATCTTTTATTATATGTTGTCATAAAAACATCCAGCCTGATTCAAACCGTTAACTTGTGCGTTTGTGAGTCTTTTTGACTGATTCAAAAGAGTCATTTGTTTGTGAGTCAAGTCAAGTCATTTTTTTATACATAGCGCTGTGTAAAATACAGATTGATTCAATGCAGCTTCACATTAATAAACAGAAAAAAAATATGTGTTCTAAAAATCCATCAATTATTAAATAATTTCAGAAACTCTACAGAAAAATGAATTAGAAGCAGATTTTACTGGTCATGGTTGAAAGTGTGTGTGTGTGTGTGTGTGTGTGTGTGTGTGTGCGGTCATTGTGCCCTAATTCGATTGGACAGTTTTGGCGTCCGCTCAAGTTCTGACTCATCTCTCTCCTCCCAGACTGTGACCGACTTTCACTGGTGTGTGTTGTGTGTGTGTGTGTGTTTCCTGTCCTATTGCAACAGGTGTTTCATCCCTTTTCCATACAGTATTCATTATTCTTTTCCAAAAAGCATGGTTATTGAATGAAAGGGTGCAGCTGTTATGCAGAAAGCGCAGCTATCTCTCCCGTTACTGTGTGTGTTTTGAGTTCTGGATGAATTTGATGTGATGTTTTTACTTCCTGGTTCATTTGAATGCCCAGCTCGTCCAGATTGTGTGATTGCTGTTTGACATGCATTGGTATACATTTCATTTGTCGGGTTTCCAACCAAGAACAGTTTTTATTCATTTCTGTCTGTTAACAGTTTCTTACATCTGCATTCACCCAAATCATTACAAATCAGTCTGAGCAGTTACTCAGTTAGATTAATAATAATAATAATATGTAATTATTAATGTTCATATTATGTAATAATAATTAACTACATGTACTTACTACAGGGTTAAGTTTAGGATTGAGGTTTGGTTTAGGGTTTGCATGTAATTATGCATAATTTATAGTTATTACTACAGTAACTACATGTAACAAGGACACTTAAAGTTATTATTATCAACTGATATTTTAAGCATTTATTTATATGTAGAGTCAAAATAATTCACATTTCTTAGTAAATTAACGAATTAGCCCTGTATGCTGTATAAAATATAACTACAACCCCCTTCTTTTGTCTTTTTTTTTAGAAAAAATTACACTTCGGTGTCCACATCCTTATTTTAACTTGGTTCAGTTTAGATTTGGCAGTCACTATGGTCTATAGGGAGTAAAAGTGTGTCTCTCTCTGCCTCATGTTTCCTTTTTCATGCCCTAGATCAAGTATAAAGATATGTCAGTCCTCTATATTTGTTTTGTGTTCTCTTCAGAAGTTGTAATGTCAGATTTCTCTGTTTCCAGGGTGACATCCAGCAGCTGATGATAGTATCGGACCATCGTGCTGCGCTTGACTACTGTGAGCACTACAGCCCCGACTGTGAGGTTCCTGCCCCAGAACAACCCCAGAACCAAGACCCAAACACTGATGAATATGTAAGTTCATACACTTCCTCCAAGATTCCCTTTAGAGATGCAAGTATAATCCACCTTTTTTATCCAAGCTTTTTTAGCCAGCTGAAAGTGCAGGAGCTTGCTACGGCATATCCGTGGTTGTGTTACTAGTATCTGATTTCGAGGATAGTTTGTAGCCTAAGTTCCTCCCCTTCCGGTCGACCACCATGGGACCTTATTTCGGAAAAATATTGTATGGTAGTCAATGTCGAGAGACAACAAATATTTGGATCCCGTTTGAATTGTGCCCTGAATTACACATATGATGTTTGTCAATTTAAAAGATACATTTTAAAGTCAAGAAAGTCGCAGTTTGATGTAAAACTGTTGAGGTATAAGACTGAGAAGATACGTCATTACAAATACTACAAACACAAAAGGCGCGCATGTGACGTCATACCTTTTCTCTCAATGAATGAAGCTAACGTCTGTCATTTTTTCTATAGTCTAACATTATAATCGTAACGTTACGTCGTCATGCATGTGTGTTTTGTACCAGACTGCACACATACGAGCTTGGTGACGTACATAGTGCGAGACGAGAGATGTAGTTTTATTGAGCGATTTTCACATAAAACTAAATGTTACTCTTCTGTTTTATGACAAACTGGGACTTTCTTGACTTTCATAATTGTCTTTTAAATTGACAAACATCATATGTGTAATTCAGGGCACAGTTCAGATGGAATAAAAACATAAGTTGTTGTGTATACGTGGCGCTCCCATTGAAAACAATTGAAAAAATACTTTGGTGGACACACGGCCTAAGGATGTCCCAGAATCCTTGGCGTTCTGTTTGACCCAGAACAAAACCAAAGCAAAAAAGACAGCAGAGATCATGTTCTTTCTTTTCACGTCTTGTCGAGTGTTCAGACAGCCGAAGCAATTTTAAATCTTAATCCTGTGAAAATAAAACCATCACATCGGCAAAGCACTTAGCAATAATCCCTATCCATGGCAGCTTTCATAACACATGTGTTTTGACCGGAGGTCATAATGGTAAGCCGGTAATGTCACAAAGAACTTAATTTATAATGATAAATGATTTATTATTGGTAAATGGTAAATGGTAAATGGACTGCATTTATATAGCGCTTTCACAGACCCAATGGGCCCCAAAGCGCTTTACATTTGCCTCACATTCACCCATTCACACACTCATTCATACACCGACGGCGGTGTCTGCCATACAGGGCGCCATCCAGCTCGTCGGGAGCAGTTGGGGTTAGGTGTCTTGCTCATGGACACCTCGACACTTGGTCAGGTGGAACCGGGGATTGAACCACCAACCTTTCGGTTTGCAGACAATCTACATGAACCACTGAGCCACTGCCGCCCCTTGCATATTAGTGCAAGTACTGCTCAGGTTTTCCTAAGAAAAAATATAGAAAGCTGGTTTTGGTGTTACAGTTGGCATTTCTGACTGCACAAAGCACTCACTGTTTGACTATTTATACACTTGTTCAATTTTATTCTGTCTTTGGAATGAGAAACAAATTAAAATGGAGTAATAATACCTGCCCACACTTGTGTGTGTAAGATTCAGGCATATTAATTCTTTACAGCTCTTTCCATTCCTTCGGAAAAGACCGAGCCGCAGGCGGTGTAGAACTTATTTTTCCATCCGAACGGATGACCTCATCAGTCACGGCAGGTCTCGGCCCGTGGAGCGTATGGCTGATATATTGTATGTAAAAAAAAGCAACAACAAAAAAACAACAAAGAAGTAAATAATAGACATTGTTTTGCCACAAAATGACATTCTAAATTCATATTTGACACTTTCTGGTAAAAATAACACATTTAAAATCCCATTTTTATTTTATTTTGTGAGTGTATTAACATAGAAGAGATCAAAAATTGCCCACTTAATATTTCATGCGGTCAATCGAGTGTTCACTCAGTCTCTGTCCATCTGCGTTCACTCAGATGCCAATATCCTCTGAGCAGAGGAAGAGAAGGCATTCAACGAAAGATTGGGAGATTTAGCATGTGAAAAAGTTTAAGCTGAATGACAAGGAGATGACCGACCGTTTTCAATTGATTCTCTATGGGAGCTAAGCGAAAGCCGCGCTAAAGGGCATTGTGGGATCGACTGCGGCTGAGAAATGCTGAGTTTAATGCAAATAATTTCACATTTATGTGACTAATAAAACTTCAAAATGTTGTTAGTAGTGCTGGAGTTTCTGGTGAATTTGATGCTTGAATCACACAGTTATATATTACTATATTTAAATCCAGTTTTGTCAATGAATGTGTATTCATTTGACTGCGTTTGGAAAAGTTTTTCCTTCTTTAATTCTGTATACATGCACCCTGAAAACATCAGCGCGATGCTTTACCATTGGATATTCAAGAACAAAAATGAACGAAAAAGTGAAAAAGAATCAAAAATTAAACCACAGCTGCCAGTAATCTTCATATCTTTCTATCGGAAAACTGCTGTGACCAACATATGGTAACGTTATCTGAGTTATGTCTGTAAAAAGAAGTGCAGAATGCATTTTCAGCCATGAATGACTTTTACATCTTCCAGGGCTTTGATGTCAGTGTTTGGCACGGAGACGACCCTCTGCTGACCTAGTGTTCACCTTTTTCACGTTTGTGTGTGTCAGGAGCTGTAAATCTGAGTGTGTGGGGTATTAGTAGGGGGCAATATGAAAGAGAAGCCCCTGCACCTTTGACCAGTCCTTCAAAAGCCAAGACATTTAAGTGTTTAAATATCAGCGAAAGCTCTCTCCAGATGAAAACGGGATGAGTTATCCGTCGCTCATGTGTGGGAATTAGGGAGAGAGAGCTGGAATTCCTCACGTTCTTCTCATTCTCGCTTGATAAGAGAGAACATGGATTTCCACTGGACTCGATCAGAGGGAATCCCTCCTTTCCTTTCCTCTTTCTTCTCAGGGAATTTCAATCTATCAAGACCAGGAGTGAAGCGCTTAATTAGCATGCCATGCGTACAACTTATGAATGAAATTATGAAAAAAGAGTGAAAAATCTATATTTATATTTACTTGTTTTATATTCAGATTTATATTCAAATATACAGTATATGTATATACATACTGTATATGTTTATTTATTTAAAAATATAATGTAAAATATGTATATACATATAATAAAGTAATAAGTGTATATATAAGTATAATAAATATTAATATAAGACAAAGTATCAAATCATTTCTCACCTGAAATATTGTGCTTTTTAAATATATTTATATTTACTAGTTTTATATTCAGAATATTCAAAGTTTTATAATCAAATACCTGTACATATGGATATTTATTTAATTTAAAATATACAAAAAATATTGGTAGATATAGATATATAGGTAAAAAAAAGTAAAAGAAAAAAATTATAAAAGAAAAAATATCAAAATTAAAGTTTCATATATATATATATATAACATATTCAATGTTTTTTTTTAAAATTCAGATTTGTTTACATATATTTGCTCTCACTTGAATATTTTTAATATAACATAAGCATTGGCTCTTTTTATCAAGGAGAACAAATAACATATGCTGCATTCACATCATGTCATAATTCCATAATTACAGGATGTCAACGCTTGAGAGACTCTTGAGAGATGCTTTTGAAATCATGTTTGTGTCCTCAGGCTCAGAAATCATTTGTTTTTTTGCATTGCTCAGATTGACAAAATGGATCCATGTGCAGGTTTATATCTTAGTATGTGGTGTGATGTGCTATATTCCATCTGAAACTAGTTTAAACTGCATTTCGCCAACATAATTACTATCCATGCAGCGTGAATGATCTCATTCCATGAGACTACAGTACATGGAATATAGTCAACTACCCATATGCACTTGCAAAAGAACTAAGAAAGCTAAAAACGAATAAATGCACGCTTACACACTCACACTCATTCGAGTAACTATGGGGGTGTTCTGTCATGTTCTAGAACATAATTATCAGTGACTCAATTATCAGTACTCTATAACTATAAGTTTCTGGACCACTGGTGGTACTGTGTTTTAAAATGTAATATTTCATATTTTCTTCAGAACACAGAGGATGATAACTACTATTATGAATATCCCTACTATGAGGACATGGACGGGGAAAAGACAGCAGAAACGGCAACTGATGAAACGACTGGAACCGAAACTGAAGACCTAACGGTCAGTGTTATTTTAATATTATTTCTGTACTATTTATAGTATTTATTAATATTTTGAATTAGCTTTTATTTTTTTATGCTTTCATTTTAATTTTAGTTTAAGCTTTAGTAATTTTTCATTTTTATTAGTTTTTGTATTTTTCTGTTTAGCATACATTTATTTGATTTAAAAATAAAAATAAAATGAAATATTATCAAAATAATTCATAACAGTTAGGGCTGTGTGAAAATATAGATTTTTCTAAATTAAAATCTAATATTTATTCTTAAAGTCATCATTAAACTGTGTTTTTTTTTGGCCATTTCTGTTCCATAACTTGACATATTTGCAAGTAAAAAATATATTTATTGAATAATAAATATAGCGGGACTGTTGCTCAAAATGACTGTACTGTAGATGGATTCGCACAGTTCCCAGCATTATTTTGCTGAGAATTTCTACACAGTGAAACTGAAATATTCCTAACTGGGATCAACTGGATTGAAAAAATCAGTGCCAGTCCCCAACCTATCTATTCTTTCTATTCTTAAAGCTACACTGTGTGATTTTTACCCCCATCTAGCGGTGAAAAGGTATATGACCATCCAGTGAATATTAGTTTCTGTTCCTCTCAATTCCGATTTCGGTTTAACTCCTACGGTGGCCAATGTAGTCCAAGATTAACATGGCTTCCAGTTCGAGTGTTAGGCAGTTCGAGTGCTAACCCACGCGTGTTAAAACGCGAACGGGTATGTCCTTCTTTGGCTAATGTACTTTCAAGATGGAGGGGCAACATGGCGACCGACATTAAACCCCTTACCCGTATGTATTTTCAATGGCATATTATACACTCACGAGAATACTTTATTACTTGAACGAAGTAAATATACATTAATGAGCACATATATTTTTGAAAGAACTAAGTGTTTTTAGCTAAGAATAAACTAAAAAAGTTACACAGTGTAACTTTAAAAGGTGTCTTTACTGTGTTTACCAGGTGTCTGTTCCGGATAGCGGTCGCGTGGTTTCCTCAGTTATCACTAGTGGAACAGGAGGCTCCAGTAGTTCATCGAGTGGCTCCTCCTCTTCCTCTTCATCCTCCACTTCTACCACCACTAATGGTGAGGACCCGTATGACGGCTACGATGGATACGAGACCGGATATGACACATACTACGACGAGTCGACCTCACGGCCTGATGGCTCCCGGACCATCACGGTCACTAGCACAGGCACAGGCGCTGGAGGAGAAGTAGATATTGGACTGGGTGAGGTGGATATGGGATTGGGAGGAGACCTGGAGAGGCGGATCATCACATCATCGTCATCAGGAGGAGGAAGAGGAAGTGGTAGTGTCACAATCATTAGCAATGGAACCTCCGGCTCCGGCTCCAGAATCAGCACTGGCTCCAGCTCTGGCTCCGGCTCCAGCACCAGCACCAGAATCAGCACTGGCTCCAGCTCTGGCTCCGACTCCAGCTCCGGCTCCAGAATCAGCACTGGCTCCAGCTCCAGCTCCAGCTCTGGCTCCGACTCCAGAATCAGCACTGGCTCCAGCTCTGGCTCCGGCTCCGGCTCCAGCAGTTCCAGAATCAGCACTGGCTCCGCTCTAGCTCCAGCTCTGGCTCCGGATCCAGTTCGAGAATCAGTACCGGCTCCAGCTCTAGCTCTACCTCTACCTCTACCTCAGTGAGTTTAGTTTTTATTGACTATTGTATTGACTATAATTTTTTATTACATGGCTTGGTAGAATTCCAATGTAGAATGCGGTCTGTTATTTCTTGATAACAGACGCTGCTAAGTATAACCAAAGTCCTTTTAGGCAAGTCCTGCCACTCGCCCGCCATCTTGGCAACGCCTCCGGGCAGCTATTTCTGACTAACAAGACCAGGGGCCTCATTTATAAAACTTTGCGTAGGATTTGCGTCAGAAGTGGCGTACGGATGAAACATAGGACGTGCGTACGCACAGAAATATTCGGATTTATAAAACCGTGCGCACGCACATCCTACGCAGTTTTCCCTTAATAAATCACAATCAATTCTAAATGTAGCGCAGCTTTTGCGGGTTCATGTCACGCCCATGGCTGCCCATAAATAGTCCGTGAAACGCCCATAGTTGCCCATAAATAGTCCGTGAAATGCCCACAATTTAATATTCATCGATTGCGAAATCATGGCAAATACAGAGAGGAAAAGCAAGCAACGTAACTTCACTCAATGTCAAGTAGAAATTATGGTTGGCGAGGTGGAAAAGAGGAGTAAAATGTTGTTTGGAGGGCACAGTGTGGGCATTACTAATGCCAAAAAGGCACTTGAGTGGCAAAAGGTTGCAGACGCCGTTAATACTGCAGTCTCACAACCTCGGACAGTGGCCGAAATAAAAAAGAAATGGTCGGACATCAAAGTCGATGCAAAAAAGCGTCTAGCGCTCCATTATTGTGATGGCATCATGGCATTTTATTACCATCCATTTGATTGCATCTGACAAGCTACAGATGTGTTATGAGGATGAATTGCATAACATGCCAATATTATTGCAGAACATATTTCACTTTTCTTTTTGCAAATAATGTGTTAATTTGCATTTCTGTTGAAATCTTCGTTTGATTTTGTTTGTTTTGCACTGCAGATCGATCAAACGGGTGTTCGTGTAGGCTGTTAATTGTAATACTTGCTTTGTGAAGTCTTCATGTTATTTATGAGAGGCAGTATTGCCATTTCTTTTACACAACGGTCTACACTTTCACACACTTTCACGTGTTTCTTCCATCTGCCGACGGTTCGCCATTTCTCATTTCACCCGTTTTTGTGCGTACGCCTGGGTCAGAGCTTGCGTGAAGGACCGCACATTTTCCCGTCAAGTTTGCTTTTTATAAATACCAATTATTGCGTAGAGAGCGGCGTACGCCTTCTTTTGTGCGTACGCAACGTTTATAAATGAGGCCCCAGGCTCCTATCTAAATGAATGGGCAGAGAGTCAGAACTGCAGTTTCACTGGTCACCGGGACATAAAAACTGCATGTATAGAAACAGCAGTAAAATGTGATAAAAATCGCTGAAAAAGTTGGACAACTTTGCCCCAAAATAAGGTTTAAAACGTCTTTTCCCCCACAGGTTATACTTTTACTACGCATGCGCAAGAGTTCACACACCAACACGCAAGGTCTCTCGCTCTCTCCCTCTCTTCCGTATGGTGCGCCCGCTACACGGTTTGAAGCACACTCGCTCTAGATTCGGGGAGATTTGAACTAATTTGCGGGCATCAGGGAGCCGCTATCAATATGCGGGAGACTTGGGATGTCTGATATTTACACAACGCACACATACAGTACATATCAAATCTGCCGCCTTTTCAAACAGTAACGTATTCTCTGCTGTCGCAAACCTCAACTGTCAGAGGAACCAGACGATAGGCTCAAATGTTTCCCGGCTTGACTGTTAAAAGCAGACGATTGGCTGTCCAGCGGGAGGGGCGGGACATGTGCATACAACCGCCATCTTTGGCGTTATGGGTTTTCCCTATATAGTTCTATTGAGGATTGAGGAAGTGGCATGTCTCTTATATAAATTGTCTCTGGTATAACACACCGTTGCCATGAAAAACAGAGCGTTGCCATGGATGCAGTTCAGAGACGGAACAGACTATTTTCTTTAGCGGAAGCAATACAATAGTTTTTAAATCAATAAACTCCTTTTTAAATCAATATTTTGAGTCAAATGATTGATTTATTTGGTAGGTAGCCATGTAATAAGTGGGATAATGTATAGCGAGGCGGTTGTTATAGCGAATTCCACCCCCGTAACATATATATATTACATTTTGTGTGAAGAAAATAATCATGAGAATCACCTTTGGGATTTTTTTTCTTTTGATTTTGAGTTGACATCTGAGATGGACTTGCTTTTATAGATATTTAAATGTCAAAATCCATAGATGTACACAGTGCACAAACACTGAGTTATTGTTGGGTTATGATATCTGATGACCTGTTAATGTTTTTGCAGGTTGATGGTGGTTATGATGATACCCTGTACGGTGAGGGTGAGGATCTGACCTATGGAGAGGGATATGGAGAAGGATACGGAGAGGGAGATTATACCGTGGGAGGAGGCGGCAGCAGCAGCAGCTCTTCAGTGTCCACAGGGGGCGGGGCTGTTTCTGTTGGAGGCGGGGCTGTTTCTGTTGGAGGCGGGGCTGTTTCTTCAAGTGGCTCAGTTGGGGGCGGATCCGCCAGTGCGGGGGCGGGGTCTGTTGCCACGGGAGGACAGGGAGGAATCGGTGGAGAAGCAGATTCCATCGATGTTGACTCTTTTAAGGAGGAGTCCATCACAGATTACACCGATGCAGAACTGGAGAAGATGTATGGTTATGACGACCTATACACCGACGGCGACAAAGCGTTGCCTGCGGAGACCGACGAGATCTATGGACAGGTGATCTCCAGTTACACCCATGCAATGCAACCCAAACATCTATCTAAACTTATGGGAAAATTCACATTTTTTTAAATTTCGTTTGTTTCCTCCATTGAGCACAAAAGGGAAATTGTGTTCCATGGAAGAAAGTCGTATGGGTTTTGAACGACATGAGGTTGAACTATCATTAGTTCTCAGAATTGTTTGTTTTATTTATTATCTGCAACTCCAGTTATAATCCACATTGTGTTTACACTGATATACACTGAATTAAATTGAGTTTGTGTTTCCCAAGGTGGATGGACTGAGAGGAGAGAAAGGCCAGAAAGGAGAGCCTGCGATCATTGAACCCGTAAGTGGCACTCACTGTTAAAAATTTTGGGGATTTGAGGAAAGTTTGAATTTTACACGCACAATTTAAAGTAACTGTTTAAAAAAAGAAGAAAAGTTTTTCTAGTTTTAAAATGATCCTTCAGAAATCATGAATGTCTTTATGGGCTCTATTTTAACGATCTAAAACGCAAGTGTCAAGCGCAAAGCGCCAGTAACTTTGTGGGCGGGTCTTGGGCGCTGTTGCTATTTTACCGGCGGGATAAATGACTCTAGCGCCCGACGCAAGTTTAAAAGGGGTTGGTCTTAAATAGCTTCATTATTCATAGGTGTGGTTTGGGCGTAACGTGAAATAAACCAATCAGAGCGTCATCCAACATACCCTTTAAGAGCAGGTGCGCATGTTGCATGGCGGATTGTTATCATCATGACACATTTACCCCGCGCGCTTCAGAATCGGTTCACAGCCGAGGAGATCGATGTTCTCGTCAGGGCCGTAAAAGAAAGAGAAGTGACATTTGGGATGGGACAAACCCACCTAAATCAATAGAAAAAAATATGAGAAAGCTCAACTTAACTGGCAAGTTAAAGAGTAAGGTTTTTAATGTACTTACATTATGGTAAAGGTGATTTTGCAGTGTTCAAATTTTTTTTCCTGGTTCTTGACGGACAAACTGATTTGTCAGATGTCCTTATATACATATGTGTCTTGCCACTATTGGGCAAACAGGTCTGATCCGTCATTACTACAATTTGCCTGAAAATTTTGGGTAAATGTGTAAGCTAGATTTTCACATCTTCATGGATACCACAATGATTTCCCTCGTATGGTAATATATTTCCTTGTTATAATGTATGATTTGCAAAAATAAAAACTGCTGCATCTGTGTTGATGAGAGAATCAAAGTGTGTGCGCGTTGTGCACCCGTTACATTATGGCCAAGCATGCACGCTTAAAATAGCATTATGAACTACGCGCAACACGCCACTGACTTTAGACCAGGTTTTTTATGGTCAATGGCGGAATTGTTTTCTGGAAGTGCAAAATATCACTAGGGATTGTTTGCGCCGAAACACGGCTCCTTTTTGCGCCGACCCGCCCAGGGAGCGCAAGTTCATTTCCTAGTTTACCGACGTGCGTCCGTGGAGGGAAAAGCCCGCTTTGCGTCAGTGTACAAAGTCTTTTGCGCCGGGTGCAAGATAGAGCCCTATAATTTCTAATCAATTTATTCCATCCGTCCTGAATACAAATATGAATTCCTTTTACTGACCCCAAGCTTTTTAGTAGTGTATATATATATATATATATATATATATATATATATATATATATATATATATATGAAAAATGTGAATGTTATACTGTATACCAGGAGCGAAAGATTAACACTGTGTCCTAATCAGATGTGATGCAACAAGTCATCCAGCGATGAGCAATTTGTCTGTCCACACTGAATATGAAACTGCTAAGCAAAGTGACACAATCACAGCCGATCTGAACATGGCTGATATTTAATATACCAGTTTATGGAACGAAATTTTGTACTGAGATCGAAACATTCAACATAAAATATCCTGTATCTCATATCTTGTTGCTTTATCTTCTCGCATTTCAATTCACATTTCAATTCACATTTATTTGTATAGCGCTTCTCACAATTCATATTGTTTCAAAGCAGCTTTACAGAAAATGCACGTCTACATTACAATTTAGAGTGATCTGCTGTCAGAGGTGACTGTGTCCAAGTTATGTATTTCAGAAATGTACATATACAAAACATTGGGGCAGCTTAAAAACCTGAATCAGTCGTCTGTCTCAGAGTAATCTGGATTCACTCCTGATTTGCATTTGCATTCTAAAAAGAGCCATTTCAGACTCCGAGTCTCAGATTTGCAGATGCGTTTACCCTGCTAAGCCTGACAATTATATTTGCATGATGGGAATCATTATTATCTGTCTTTGCAAACAGTCTTCACTGCTCACGTGGCTCTTGATGTCTAACAGCTGTGAGATTTCTAACAGATGTCTCTGCGGTCTCAGCATGAGAGCATGGACACGGCGCTAGAAGACATCTGGATTTAGTGTGAATGAACATCAGGATGTAAAGAGGCTAGATCCCAGCTAACTGGCAACCTTCTCAGAACTTAAGATAACTTTGTGGCAAGTTATGAACAAACCCAGTAACCCAGTAACATTAATAAAACATTCATTCATAGTTATCTGGTCTTTATTCTCAAATCTTAGCTCATAAACATTATTTATACATTGTTCATGGAACATTTTTACCTGAAACATTTGGTTGGATTTGATGTTCGCCTATTGTTTTTTAAATGTTACAATTTGTTTCAGAATGTTAAGAGAACATTAAAAAGCAACATGCCCAAATTGTTTGCAAAGTGACCTTAACAGTACTTTTTGAACGTTCAGAGAACATTAAGAAATAATGTTTTTATAACTTAAAGGGAGCATTAGCTAAACGTTTTTAGAACATATTTTTGTTAGCTGGGATCTTACCTTCGCAGTCATTTCAGGGAAAGACCATGCAAAGTTTGGGTTTATGTGCCATTCAGAAGTTTCAGAGATACAAGAACACATCGATGAGAAGATCAGTGTTATTTCAGAGTGGAGGAAAAGCACAATCATACAGATCAGGACAGCTGGTTTTAATGAAGGATGACCATGTGCTTTAGAGAAAGAAAAATGCTTAAATCACATGCTTCTTTCAGCAAGCACCCACATTCTCTTTTTTTTTCTGCAAACACACACAAACTGTGTCCACTCTGTGTTTTTTGGCATGTGAGGAACGCACCAAAACAAAGCAAACATGCCCAGCGCCACGACAGCACACTCGGATGAAGACCCACGGCATCTTTAAAAAGTGCCAGATTAGACCAAGATGTTCCAATGAACAAATGCGGTTTTCTTCTGTTCTTTTTTTTGATCTAATAGTAAAATCCCTGAGTTAAATGAGCCTGAGCTTTACACACTGTATATTATGATCCTCTGCTTTCAGTGACTGTCATTCAATCTTCATAGGCTTGCTTGAGATAATTGTACTATTGTGGTTATGACACAACTCATGCGAGCACATTTTGATCAGTAATTGATCATGATCACAGTATATTTGGTTACAGCTGATCCATTTTAATTAAGAATTTCCCTAGCATATTTTCCATGATGCATGCAACAATATTTAACTCTCCATTACACTGTGCCCTGTTTAAAGAATAAAATGCTCCAGACAAACATATAATCCTCTGACGTGATCCGGGACGTTATTAAAATTAAGCATCCACTTGTTTCTGATGCTGGGATCTTTTTGAAGTCTGTACAGAGACACAAACCAGCTGTTTAATCTGGACGTGTCAAAGCAAACGTTTATTTTTCACTCTTCCATTTGTCCTGATGTTGACAGACTCAAGCGCATGAAGTATGTCAGATACTGTATAATCTGTATACTGTATCCAGTGTAGACAGCATCACAACGCTCACATCCAGTGAGTGCAAGAGTGTTAGGCGTTAAAGGATTAGTTCACTTGTTAAAAAACTTTTGCTGATAATTTACTCACCCGCATGTCATCCAAGATGTCCATGTCTTTCTTTCTTCAGTCGAAGAGAAATTAAGGATTTTGATGAAAACATTCCAGGATTTTTCTCCATATAATGGACTTCAATAGTAGCC
>CM070834.1:9522457-9589957 GCA_036326025.1 Chrosomus eos
AGTTTTGAAAACGAACGTTAAGGGTTGTTTTAAGGACATGTTTGTGCATGCCCATAGACAGCCACTCTGAAGCGGTCAGAGGCGATTTCTAAAAGAGTCAAAAAGTCGAGACAGGACCCATCGTCAAAATTTATGTGTCCACCACTCTAGTTCATCCAAAACAAACTAGAAAATAGACTCAAAGTGCTAAATACCGGATTATCCTTTAAGATGAAACCATTTATTTTCACTCTTGCTGCATGTCAATTGTACTAACTGTATTGTTATTAGTCTGAATGTTAATAGTTTTGTGCCGCTGTGTCTCTGTAGTTCCGCATGAGTACAGGAGGGGACAGTGGACATAAAGGTCCTGCTGTTTCTGCCCAAGAGGCTCAGATGCAAGCCATCATGCAGCAGGCCAGGGTAAAGGACACACACTAATACACATTATATCACACACACATGCATCTGTATGCAAACTAATCGCTCTGTTTTATTTTTATAAAGCTGGCGATGAGGGGTCCAACGGGACCGATGGGTTTGACAGGCCGTACTGGTCCTCTGGTATGTCTGTATACTATATCTCTATTATCATCTGTCAACATGATAGTATGAATTTTGTTTAATACTTGATATGATTTTTCCAGGGTCCTCCTGGTGTGTCTGGACTGAAAGGAGAGTCTGGAGAATCAGGACCTCAGGTAGGCATCACAAATTACCCACAATCCTCAGCTATTTGTGTCAATCAAAGGCACTACAATGCAAGATAGAGCTGTTCTGAGACCTGTGTGTGTGTTTTTAGGGTCCTCGTGGTCCACTGGGATCCGCAGGCCCTCCTGGAAAGCCTGGTAGAAGAGTAAGTTTGCGTTTTGTTCAAAACCACTGAGTCTGTGCAGAAGCCTGAGTGATTATTATTGACTTGTTGATTTATGAACAAGAATGATGTTTTCTGTGGCATAGGGTCGACCCGGCTCGGATGGAGCCAGAGGGATGCCCGGACAGACGGGAACAAAGGTAAAACTGAAGATTGACATATTGACAGACTTCTTTTATCAAAACATACAGTTATGACATAAGTGCGATCAATTAAAAGTAAATAGGGTCAATTTGATAGCATGTAGACAGATTACAGTTTCTTATTTTTAAAAAAAGTAATATCCTGCATTTCTGAACTTTTCCTGTCTGTGTGCTTCACAGGGTGACAGAGGATTCGATGGTCTCGCTGGCTTGCCCGGTGAAAAGGGTCACAGGGTAAACACATTTTTAATTTAATTTAATTCAATTTACATATTTTTTATTTAATTTAATTTATTTTTATTTATTTAATTACATTTTTTATTTTATTTTATTTATACATATTATGTAATACATGATTATGATTGGCCAATCTTAAGAAAATTATTTCAGATGATTTCAACATTTAATATCCATTTGATTATTTATTATGCAGTAAAAGGGTCACATGGTATGAACATTTTAAAATAGGTGGAACACTTTAGAGCTATTTATAATTTTTTTTATTTTCAAATAATATTTTTTTGAACATATATTAAACATTTTTAAGTATGTTGAACAGCGTTGATTTTTTTAATCAAATGGCTCACTGTAATGCATGATTCTGAAATTTGGGCCAATCTTTCAGTTGATGTTAACATTCAATGTCCATTTGATAATTTATTTAGCAGTAATCATGCAGAAACAAAATGACTAATCATGTAAGCACCAGGTTGGGTTGATTCATTATATGAATATTGACGAGTGTGTGTTTGGTGTTGTAGGGTGAGACGGGACCTCAGGGGCCGCCTGGGCCTCCAGGAGAGGATGGAGAACGAGTATGAGCTCCTTATTTAATCCCTACAATTTTTCTTTATCTAAATGTATCATAATAATGACATAATTTCCTGTTTCCCAGGGCGACGATGGTGAGGTCGGACCCAGGGGTCTGCCTGGAGAATCAGTGAGTTCATATTTCATCCAGTATACCAGCATGCACTCGTCATGCACTCTAATCCATCATTATTGTAAAGTGTTATGTATTATAGTGTTTCCTCCAGTGTAGTGAAACCACAAATGCACGTCACTCATTTTTTTGAGGCATTTTGCTCGTTATGGATGTGAAGTGAAATAATCAATCAGAGAGAGGAAGTGCAGTGGAGAAGAAAAAGGTTGAGTCAATGAACCACTAGTTTAACACTCTGTCCAGCAGGGTGCGCTCCATAGTCACCATTTAGATCGGGAGCGACTCTTGCCTATACACATAAACACACTCTGTTAAGTCCGACAAGATGTTTGAAGTACGTTTAAAGTCTCTATACTTTTAGGCAAATATGTTTAAAATGAAGCACATGAGATGAAGAGTCATACTGTATATGTTGCATAGAAAAGCTGTTTTATTTGAAAATGCATGGTGAGGTCACATGACCAGGCGAATGCTACCCACTTTATCTGAATGATGCATCTATTATCAGTCTTTTCCTGCTGAACACAACTCTCTGTTTCTCTTGTTCAGGGTCCTCGTGGTTTGTTGGGCCCCAAAGGTCCCCAGGGGGCCCCGGGACCTCCTGTAAGTACATACATTTATCTTAATCTAAATCAATATTAACTGAATCAAGTCTCAACTAATGTTATTATACACTTACTTTATGATTACAATTTTTTTTTTCACATGCAATGTTTAATCTTTTGATCCTTCTTTTCACGTTTAGGGTGTGACTGGTATGGATGGACATCCTGGACCTAAAGGAAACATTGTAAATCTGAGACGCACACACTCTTGCACACAAACACGCTTATACACGCATTTACTTTATTATCCTTCTGTTTTCCACCCATTAGGGTCCTCAAGGTGAGCCAGGTCCTCCTGGACAACAAGGCAACCCCGGAGCTCAGGTATTGATCAAGCCACGCCCACTTAGACACTGTAGAGCCCCGCCCTTATCACATTAACCTTTACACCTGTCCTCCTTCCACAGGGGCTTCCAGGTCCTCAGGGAGCGATCGGGTCTCCAGGAGAGAAGGTGAGATTGGAAGGAAGGACTAATCCATTCTCTGGTTAATGGATTAGTGCCTTTATATAGATGTGCCTAGAACTAGATTATTAACAGGAAACAGGAAGTGTGTGCGCTGAGTGTTAATGGATTGTGAGTGCTTATCTGGTTTTCCCCTCTTCAGGGTCCCAATGGAAAACCAGGCTTACCGGGAATGCCAGGAGCCGACGGACCTCCGGTGAGTCTGGGAAATAGACACGCTTCACATCTGCTCATCTCAAGCTCTTTTGTCCGTGTATCAGAGAGATTTCATTGTATTAATAATTACAGTACAGTAATCTGCCTGGCAATTCTTTCTTCACAGACACACATTGTTCAGATCCGTTCTCAAAGCTTTTTCTCTCCTCACGGCACATATTCAGTGGTTTTATCAAATATTCATTCTCTTTATCTTTGTGTCACAAACACAGGGCCACCCAGGAAAAGAAGGGCCGTCAGGAGAGAAAGGAAACTTGGTACATTTTTATCCTTCATTCTGCTATCTAATGAGTTTTTATAAAGACAATTCTCTTACATAAAGGGAGCTCATTATTAATAACTCAATCATAATGGATTGTACTTTACAGGGACCTCCTGGTCCTCAAGGGCCAATCGGATATCCTGGGCCTCGAGGTGTAAAGGTAGGTGTTTCTTGCATCTCAGTGGTTATAGAAACACAATCTCTGATTGGTCAGTAGATATTAGTGTAGCTCTATAGTAGGAAGATGCCAGTGAAATGTCACCCAATTCGCTACTGAGTTTTGCCCCTAGCTTTTTCCTGATAAAAACAACTTTCCTGAGGCAGAATCATCTGAACTTTTTATATATGTCTTCCAAAACTTAGTGTACTGCCTATCTAGACAGCATTTAAGGCATTAAAGAAAACTTCTAAGATACCTTCTTTCGGCCAGTCCACATGACACAACACTATTTTTTTTTTAATCGAGACCAATTAAATATATTTCATATATATTATTACTTGAATATGATGATGTATTACTGAATTAAAATGTATAAAACATTTTTGCAGGGCTTCACGTCATCCTGCGATTGTAACAAAGAAAATAAAAAGCTGAAATTCTTAAAAAAAATAATAATAATAATATTTATATATTTTATTACATTATTTCTGTTATATGTATTGTCTTATTAGCTTCTACTTCAGGGTAGGGTGTAACCCAGCACAATAGGAAGGAACTACCAGTGACGTACGTGTACATTGATTGGCTGAATGCATGCCGAAACACCAGAACCCACCATTTTTAAAAAGCCATGTAAACACACAGTTTACATATACTTACTCCACGAACAGAAAGCGAATGTCACCTTTGTCTGCGGTGTTGTGTTCTTTTCTCAGTCTCGATGATATGTACCACTGCAAGTTGTCATAGGAGATTTCGTCTCTTATACCCCATACATATTGTACGATTTTGGGCTGTCCCAGACAAAAGATGACCAATCGTGGCAATATCTGTGGTTGTGGCTCCTAAACAGTGGTCCTACGTCATACAGTGAGAGAAGACGGCCGTCTTGCGACCAAATATAGCCTGGGATCATATCCAGAAATGTAGCATCTCACAGTATTTGCAGCTACCTACGTCTACTGACTTGACTAGCCAATAAAAATGCAACATGAAATTGCATATTGATCAAGTCGACATGGCGCTAAACTTTAAAACTACAGTACCTCAAGCTCCATTTGCAAATCTGGGATGCTGTTCTCTCTTTTCCCTAGCAATGACTGCATACATTTCCCACTTTTTTCAGTGCCAATAAAAACCACAACTATCAAAGTGCGATTCATCTTGCTCTATTTGTTTACCACGAGCACATGCTAATGACTTTTTATTCTTCTATACTAACTTGTGTCGTAGCCTACGATTCAATAGATGTCATCATCTACAGTCTTACATACATGTTGCACCCAAGTTTATTAGATCCATGTCGTACAGTGTGATTTGTAATGATCTTATAGGATTGCCGAAATCGAAGTCTGTAGCAGGCATTAGACCCCTTTTGATCACGCGTCCCCCATCCTCCATTTGTTGATAAATGGTAAAGATAAATGGTTGGTATTCTGTGCTTTAATGACATCGGCCGGCTTATGTCACTTCAGTTCCTACTGGGGGTCCCAAAAGCAACCAGAAACAAATTCCCTAGGGGACATTTTAGTTCTCAGGGGACCACCCTGGTTGCTAGTTTCTATAATTACCCGGTGTGAAAGCCCCTATTCACTTGTGAGGCTGCATCTCAGTTAGGATGCTTGTCTGCCTATCTAGCTTTGCAACGTTCTAACATAGAAGTCTATTGGAATCCGTTGTGAGGGGAATCTCCCATGCACTTTGCGTTCTAAATCTGTCACTCATGAGGTTCCAGTTCAGTTAGGATGCTGCCTATTAGATAGAAGAGAACAAGGCGGCTTGCTAGGGTTCGGAACAGAGCTTTTATCACCTTCATGGGTTATGAACAGCGTTCGTGAGACCGTGAGTCCATCAGAGGGGTTTGGGTTCTCAGATGTTTGTAGTTTGGATGGACTCAGTTCTTTTTTTCTTTCGCTCTCTCTATCCGCAGGGTGCCGATGGAGTCCGCGGGCTGAAAGGAGGCAAGGGTGAAAAGGTAATTTTAGAGTGTGTTCGTGTGACTGTCTCTTTATGGATACGAGCTGTTGTGTGTGTGTGTGTGTGTGTGTGTGTGTGTGTGTGTGTGCAGGCGGCTAATGCACTGCTCCTGTGTCATTAATGTTTCATTTCTGCTTCTGAATATGGAAACCATAACATACTCCAAGATGCATTTTTGACCTTCTCGCTTTGGTCATTAAAAAGTTTTATCCTGCGAGAGTGCAGCGGGAAAATAAGATCAGGCCCCGGCAAATAGCAGAAATAGCAGTTGCCATGGAGATCGGTCCCTTCGCATTTGTCAAAAAAGGGATATCATGTGCGAAAGGAAGTTTGCAACGCTCTCAGTGTCAAATCTTCATCTCTTTCTTTCAGGGAGAAGATGGATTTCCTGGATTTAAAGGAGATATGGGCATCAAAGGGGACAGGGTAAGAGACTTTTCTCAGGTTGAAGAGGTTATTTGTGTTTGGATTTATCTCTGGGGAATTATGGGATTTGATCTTTCCTCTCTATCTCTTTACGCTTGGGTTGATCTTTAATTCTCAGAGTGACTCTGAAGAAGCAGATCAATCACAGTGGGTCTATATTTAGTAGTGCATCACTATTACTTTTGCTCATGCGATATAGATATTCACTGAAAAAAAAAGGACCCAAGCTGTATCTAAGGACCAGAACCTGGGGATTGGTCACATAGAAATGTGCTAAAAACCACTCAGAACACCTTAGCCATCACTTATCCCTAGATGACACACTCCTGAGTCCATTTCACAGACTGTAGGATGCATTTTGCACATAAAAATGGCAAGAGATTTTGCCATTGAGGGCCCCAGAAGTCAGTTTTCCCCTTGGTCGTTGGGGACGTATTATTCACACTGCGTAATTGATCGGATTTTTTGGGTGTTATAAAGTGCAATGGCTCAGCTGCGTCGCTGGGTAAATGTCTGTAATGAGCAAGGGTGTCTCACTCTGAGTTATTAAAGGCCAATATGTGAATACTTCTGGATTTAAGTGGGTGGACATTGTCCCAAAATACCCTTTACTCTTGTTAAATGCCGTACATGCACTTCACTCTTCTCATGCTGCTGATGTGCCCATATTTGCCTGTTATGTCTTTTAAAGTGGCTAAACATATCAAACACATACACACTAATGGCCAGATTTACTAAACAGGTCAAATTAGCGTAAGAGCGCAATCCCATAAAAGCGCCAATGGGGGTGGAAAGTTAAATTATAGGAAACAGCCGGATCATTTCCATAATGACCAACGCAATTTACCAAAAGCAGCGCAAATTAGCGTCTGCCTTTTTTGGACGGTAAAAAATGGCGCAAATACCAATAAATTGACTAGCACAAACCTTAGTAAATCACCTTGCATGATTCATTTAAATACTCTCCTCCCATAAATTTTGCATCTGAAAGGGAAACTATTTTGCAAATACATATGCAATAAGGTCAGCAGCAAAAATAACTGCTTCCACGTCTTTTCAGCGCTAATTTTTCACTACGTGTATTTAGTAAAACACCAAAAAAGGGTTGAGCTGGCGCACGCTGTTAGTAAATCTGGCCCGAATTGTCCACATAAACTTGTTTTATAATCAATTTCCAACATCTTTCATTCAAAGATGTCCACCTTAAATCAAATAAATAAACAGCTGCACATACATATGTGATATACACCTTCACTGTCCACAACAATATTTAAAGGCCTTTTTGATTAACTGAAATTAGGAGATTACAATACATAAAACAAGTAATTAAATTATAACTACAATTAAAATTATTCAATTGTAGAATTCCAGGAATTAAGGACATTAAATTAAGGACTATCTTAATTTGAGCTTATTTTAATGCTTGTTATATCTTATTTTAAAACATTTTAAGGCATTTTAAGGCATATTGAGGCCTTTGAAAACTGCTCATGAAATTAAAGGGAGCATATTCTATACTTTTTTATGGTTTTTTTTCCCATGAAGGTCACTTATAATATTAATTATTAGTGGTGTCAACAATAATCGATTCGGCAATGCATCGCAATGCGGTAAATGCACAATTCAGCATCGATGCGGCAAAGTGCCATAATCGATTATTTCACTGTTTATTTTCTGGCCTTGGACAATAAAGTTTTGAAGTTTCAATTACTTCCGGGGGCATAATAACAACAATAAAGATGGCTGAGGTGGAGGGAGATGACCGCGTTTGAAAATGCCATATTCAATACCCTGTACCAATCAATTTTATTTAATTTAATGACATTGATGTCAAAGATACAGGAGTTATAATAGCAGCCAATAAAATCTGTTGTTCAATATGCTTGTATTGCCTCATGACTGATGAAAAATGTGCCTTGTTGTGTGCAGTAGAATTTTGATGCATCGCAATGCATCGTAGAATCGAATTGAATCGAATCGTTACCTGGTGAATCGTAATCGAATCGAATTGTGAGGGCAGTGCCAATGCACACCCCTATTAATTATACATCCAATAATAATGTTAGTCAAGGATTCTTGCACCAAAAAGTCATAATTTAGTTCTTCATGACAAGTTTCCCTTAGAATGTAAATGAGCTCTGGTATGTTATGATATATACATATAAATGGATTGAACGACCTCTTGAATCTTGATGTGTGTGTGTGTGTGTGTTTAGGGAGAACTTGGTGCTGCTGGACCCAGAGGTGAAGACGGGCCTGAGGGACCCAAAGGAAGATCTGGTTTGCCGGGAGATCCTGGACCACTCGGGCCGTTAGGAGAGAAGGTGAGTGTGACTGAAGCTGCCACAGTATTTTAAGATGATGCAAAGCCTGTTCCAGTAGCTATATGTTATAAGATACTTTCTTTTGGCCAGATTCTATGGCAGTTCAAATTGGGGTCTAACTGTTAACTCTTTGGATATATTTAAAAATGTAATTTTGGAGTGAAATGACTTGTCTTAAAGGGACTTTACTACATACTATGTATGCAGTTAGCTTAGCAACATGCTAACGTCAAACTTCGTTGAAATGAATTGTAAGTCAAGTCTCCTGTGCATGAAGAGAGCGTTCTAAACCATTCTCAAATCAGAGGTTCTCAGTTAGGATGCTGCCAAAGCAGCAGGAAGTTTTGTAACAGAGCGAACATTCACTTTATTCAGGGCTTTATTCATCTTAATTCTGGAGTGACGGAAGCAAAGTTGACCTTGTTGTTGCACCTTTTTCAATAAAAACAGCTTTCATTCTTCATTCTGGGAAATGCTAACAAGATTAGAGCACTAACAAAACAGAATCAACAGGAGTATAACACATTATATACATTAGCATTTGAATATGCAAATGATTTAATATTATTTAACTCATTGTCAGTGTTTTGTCATGACTGATTAGTTATGTTTCTTCTGTGTATTTTGGTTTTAGGGTAAGCTTGGTGTACCTGGGTTACCAGGCTATCCGGGAAGACAAGGCCCCAAGGTAAATATACCCGATCTGCCTGTGATTACCCAGCATCCACAGCATTCGTGTTTGAGTGTGTGCATGTATTGATATAAGGACAAGGTTGTGTGTGTGCGCATGCATTAGAGCGAGTTTGGAAGACAGACATGTTTGAACTTCTTGATCAAAGCTAAGTGGATTTACCCATAATGCCATCTGGTGTCAGCTTTCCGTTTGACCGTGACCCAGCATGCACTGCTGCAACAGCACTTTTCTTCTCTTCTCCTCATTTTATCCCTCTCTCCCTCCTCGCTTTGATGGACCTGTGAATTAATCTCTCTCTCTCTCTCTCTCCTCTCTCTCTCTCTCTCTCTCTCTCTCTCTCTCTCTCTCTCTCTCTCTCTCTCTCTCTCTCTCTCTCCTCTCTCTCTCTCTCTCTCTCTCTCTCTCTCTCTCTCTCTCTCTCTCTCTCTCTCTCTCTCTCTCCTCTCTCTCTCTCTCTCCTCTCTCTCTCTCTCCTCTCTCCTCTCTCTCTCTCTCTCTCTCTCTCTCTCTCTCTCCTTCTCTCTCTCTCTCTCTCTCTCTCTCTCTCTCTCTCTCTTTCAGGGTTCTCAAGGATTCCAGGGATTCCAAGGAACCAGTGGAGAGAAAGGCACAAGGGTGTGTTAAAAAGAAATCCATGTGGAGTTTTCCTCTCTTTTTCTTTCTCTCACACACACTCTTTTTTTTTTTGAGAGCAGAAAGATATACTCCCTCTGGATTTCTATTGAGTTTATACATTTTGAGAAAGAAATGCATGATGATCATGTAACATAATGCAAAATATATATACATCATGTATGAATCCTGTGAAGTGAGCAAGAAAATCAACTCTATTCCAAAATCCAAAACTCTATTCTGAAAATAAAATAAAATATAAAAATTAGATGGATAAACTTAATCTAAATGAAAATTAGAAATAATAAAATAAAACAAGTTTAATATAAAGCACTAAAATTGCTAACTGGAAAGAAACTGAAATAAAAACAATAATCAACCAAAATAGTAATATTTATAGTATAAAATGACAAATGCACATAACTAAATTACTGAAAATTAAAGTGAAAAGTGAAAATATAAAAATGTTAAAAATAAAAGTTAATTCAAAATATTAGTTAAAAATATAATGGTATACAAGTTTACACAACATTGTTATATTAAACCTGTAAGATACCCATAATGATATATTAGGCAGAATATATTATGCACAATGAAAGTGGTTGCATTCTGTGAAACTCTAAAAATGACAACAACACCATAAAAGTATATACGTAATTAAAGTAGTGATTTCGACTTGTGCACTATATATCAGAAGTAAAATGCAGGGGTTAGTCTCAGTGTATAGAAGCTATCAGGTCTCTGAGCTGTAGTGTGTATTATGGCCAGGAAAAGCTGGGAAATGCCCTGAGTAAACTCACAGCTCTCCGCACGGATGCTTTATTGGTTGTATATCATCACTTTAAGCTGAGAGCAGCAGCCGGCTGCCATTACGGAGACAATGCAGTCTCCCATAAACACATTATAATCCAAAAACACCACACACACACACACACACACACACACACACACACACACACACACACACACACACACACACACACACACACACACACACACACACACACACACACACACACACACACACACACACACACACACACACACACACACACACACACACACACACACACACACACACACACACACACACCGACTGGATTCATTTGTTGTTGCAAAACTTTCTTTATTCTGCCATAACTCTCTGCATTAATTATTCATGAGATGGATGGTGCTAATACAATGTACAGATAATCAAATTGATCACATATACATGTATTTATTTATTATAAATTTCGCAAATAACGGCTATCCTTTTTACAGTATGACTGAAGTGAATCATGAGATATTAACAGCTTGTATGTATTTCGTTATAAATTATTATATAATTTACTTCTACTAAATTATAAATAATCATAAATAATGTTATTATTCAAACAAAAATAATATTTAATTAATAATTATTCACACAGTGCAGTTTAATTATTTTGTTATTGTTAATTTAATATACTTATTTATTTATTTTACTAGAATGTATTAATCATTACTTTAATTCAAAAATATTAATATAATTATTTTACTCAAATGTAATAATTATAACAAATATTTTAATAATAATATTAATAATAATAGGGAACTGACACAAAATATTTTATGGTGGAATTTTCGCTTTAAATTCATGTGTTATTCTCTCTCACACATAGGGAACGCTAGGGAAGTCGGGCCCCCGAGGACAGAGAGGACCCACGGTAAGGCAACAAAGTTAGGACAAAACAAATGATACATACCCTTTTGATGACTAGTTTAGGACTGATCTCTCACACTGCTTCCTCATATTTGCTCACTTCTTATGATTCTCTCTGTAGGGACCCCGTGGTGAAAGAGGGCCAAGGGGACCAACAGGGAAAGCAGGACCAAAGGTGAGGCTGTCCTTTCCCCTCACTAATTTACATTTGTAATATTATTCAATGTAACATTAATAACTAAATCCTATAAACACAAATGTAAAAACACAAAGAAAAACATATCATACATGCATTCACGCATACATAAAACAATTGTTTGGCACATAAAAATTCAATTAGGAAAAGCACACCACACCCTGACTGAAAACATTTCTGGCTTCAGGATATTTTAAACCTCTCTCATCATTTGTGGAGCCATGAAAGCTATAAGCAGACACATTGACAGGAGCTAATAGAGCTTCTAATACATTTTAAAATGCAATGTTTGCCTCGTCTGCTCAGCTAGAGTTAATTAAAATGCAACAGGAATTTTACCGATCTACAAATCCTCCATCAGTCAAACAAATCTTTAATGGCACTCATTATCTCGGGCAATAAGCATAAGTTAATAATTGATCACATTTGCATGGTCATTTTATACTGCATTTACAAACTGAAATATTAAAAATGTTCTGTTATATTTCCCTCCGTCATCTTCCTTTACTCATTTGCTTCTCCGCCCCGCCTCCACAGGGAAATTCGGGAAGCGATGGCCCCCCAGGACCACCCGGTGAACGGGTACGGTATAAATAACAATTGAATCCTTCCAAAGTATTGATTATTGGATATTGCTCCAGAAAGAGATTTAACTTCCATTTCTGTGCTGTTTGACAGGGTTTACTGGGACCACAGGGACCTGCTGGATTCCCCGGCCCTAAGGGTCCACCTGTATGTGACGTCAACACTATAGATATATAACTATTGAAATACCTCATACATCTTCATTATCCAATCATTTGTCCTGATTCCTTCTCTCTTGTTTTCAGGGACCTCCCGGAAAGGACGGACTGCCCGGACACCCTGGCCAGAGAGGAGAGACTGTGAGTGGCGTCTGAAATTAACACAAACACTTTTGCTCACATACTTATAGAAATAAACTCACTTATGTTTTCTTCTCACAGGGTTTCCAAGGTAAAACCGGACCGCCCGGACCCCCAGGTGTAGTCGGACCTCAGGTAAGTGGAATGTTGAAAACAGTTTGAATTTTCTAGATGATTCTAGAATTCCAGAATAGTGCCAGTAATAAGATTCCACTTAAAGGTGCTATATGTAACTTTTCTACTAAAATGAATCCTTTTTTATTGCCTGTGTGTGAAGGGGTTGTAATCACACATTACAATGATCCACTTGTTGAGTTTTGCTATTACCTCTGAAGGCCAGTATTCCTATTTCTATGTGTAGTCTCCGGGTTGGATTTACCGCGAAATCCAACGGATGTGACGTGCATGCGCGCTCCCGAGCCTCTCTCCTTATATACAGTCTATTGTAGACGGTCAGGGAGTTACGTCCGGTTAAAGGTGCACGTTTTTCGACTTATATCTCGGTCAATCTTTGATCAATATTCCCAAGACTCTAAAGGCCTGTTCACACCGGGACGAATTTCGCGTGCGATATTCGTCAACGTTTAACGCCTCGTGACTAAACAATGGGCGCCAATGTGAGTGTGCACACCGACGCGTAAAACGCCACGCGTAAAAGCGTCATTTTTTTAAAACGCCTCGGGTTCGTTTTTTTTGTTTGACGCGTCGCGTCAAAAACTATCCGACCAATGAGATTGGCGCTTTTGCTCACGTGTCTGGAGCTTCTGAAGTTACAGTAAAACACAACTTGGGGGCGCTCAAACACAAAACGGTCTTGCCGAGCACACATACGTAACGGCGAAGAAGATATACAGCGTCTACACTCTGCCGGGAAGAAATAAGACGAGGAAGATGCAAGGCAAGATGAATGTAGAGCTGCTGGTCTTGTTGTTGTCTTTATAAAGAGACACAAACGAGAATAAAGAACTATATGACAAACGGCAAACTTGCTCTCTTCTTCTGAGTGACAAGCGAGTGTCAGAAGCACTTTGTGTACCGGGGTATTAAGCGCCATCTAATGTCAGGGAATGAATTTGCAAGTTCACTCGGCTTATCGTCAGCGAAAAACGCTTGGGTGTGAACACAAACAACGCGTTGAAAAACGCTGACGAATAACGCGAGCCGCAATTTTGCAGCGCGCCCGATGGTTTTCTGCTAATATCTCCGCAAAAACACCACTAAAAACTATGGAACTTATATGGTTCTTTTCAGCTCGACTAGATGGTCCCAACGAGCTCGGTGCTCGCAGAATCCGTCTAGTATTCGCCGAGATATTTGCGTAATAGACGGTATTGTCTATGAGTTCGAGCACGAGCGCTCTTGTAAAAATTGGTTGCAATCTGAAACATCACCACTAGAGGGCGCTAAAAGTTACATAGAGCACCTTTAAACGGGTTAGTAAAACGAATGAAAAAACGGAGGGTGAATCAAGATAAAATAAAAAATGCAAAAGGAAAATGAAGTCTGTTTTAAGATCATTGCATTTTTCCCATTGTGGCATTGTTTGTATTGTCTAAAATACTAAAAACAAATATTTCTATCGAGACAAGATGATTTGAATGACTGTGTTAGAATTGAGACTGACTGACTGTTCAGTTGTCATGAAAATAATATAGCAATACAAAATAATTGTTCAAAAGTCCCATTGTATTTATGCAAATGAATATTTCTTAGTTTTTATTTATATGTTGGGGTGATATATGAGAATAACAGTGTTGAGATTGCTTACTAAAACTATAAATAATCTTTTTCGGTAATTAAAATAAAGCTTGAAATGCAATCTGAAAGTATTAAAATGAAATCCCATTCAAATCATCACTACATAGTATATAAATAACACTTCATTCATCCAGGACCACAATATTAAAAAAAACATGTGATCTTTTGAAGCAAACACCTATCAGCAATACAGAACTCCTTAGCCTCCACATAGCAATGCCCTGGTACCAGGCAGAACCCCTCAGGAAATGTAAAAATCTGCTTTCCAGGGCTATGCTAATTTTAGCTGTTTTTAAGCATTCCTAAGATGCTTCTACACTCTATTGTATCTTTAATGCTCTAGAGACATCAGTCGCACTAGACTGTGGGCTGCATCTACGATCCACAGAAGAATAAAACATTATAAAGCATTTGGCTTAGAAAACAGCACACTCCTCACATCCATCTGTTTTTCCTGCATCAGTACCACAGGCTTTGGCCAGAGGCATGCGATACATATTCATAAGGCTGTCACCATCACTCGGTCATCAGATTATCTTAAAGGTGTCCTAAGTTTGTCACTGGGGAATCTTAATGGCTCCATTAGGTTACATATGTGCCGTTTGCTGGCCTGTCTGTGCTTTGTCTCCTGACATGCTGTTGTTGATGCAGTTAGATGTTGGCGCTGGCTGGGTAATGAATTATTCATAAGCAATCATGATATTCTACTTTTTATGCAAATGTTGAGGTGGGCACAGGTTTAAACTGGGCCTCACACACATATGGATATTCAAGTGCACATGCTCTGCCATGCAAATGGAAGCCTATAATCTGATTTTCTTTCTTTCTTCATGTTGCATAATTTGCATATCCACTTATCTTTTAGAAACACCTGTAGCATCTTTATTATGTTTCCTGACTTTTTGATTGCTTTCCTTGATTATACACTAAAAACACCTTTTGAAATATGAAATAACTAATATAAGTTCATTGTTTTCTCAAAGCATTGATAAAAAAATGTATCGTATGGCTTTTGAAATAATGAATCGTTTTTGCTCTAGATTAAAAATATAATTTGAATGAAACATTCTTCGATAAAGTAGCGACATACATATTAAATAAGTCATGTGCAACCTCTGTGAATTGCTTTGTTGTGGTAAATTAAATTGAGTCTGAATTTTCAAATTGCTTTTGAATAGAATTGATTAACTTACGAATCGTCATTTGAATTGATTCAAAGATTAATCTACCCTAATACCTTACCCATAATCCATCTCTTTTTTTGCTCAGGGACCAACAGGCGAGACAGGACCAATGGGAGAGCGAGGTCACCCTGGACCCCCAGGACCACCCGGAGAACAGGGTCTACCTGGATCTGCGGGCAAAGAGGGAGCTAAGGTGCAACAAATTTACACTTAAGCATTTACGAATAAAAAAAAGGACAAATGCACAGGAATACACAACCGTATCTATTGGTTAGAAGTGGTTTACAACATCATATCTGGTTCTTTGTTTCACAGGGAGATCCAGGTCCAGCAGGGCCAACCGGTAAAGATGGACCTCCAGGACTCAGAGGGTTCCCAGGAGAGAGAGGTTTACCAGGCCCTGTGGTGAGTATCAAGAATGCAACATGCGATTTGAACAAACCCCTAACCCTAAGTGTTAAAGGTAGGGTAGGCAATTTTCGGAACGTCTAGCAATATCAAGCTAACTTTAAAAGCATAAGATTCCCCCCTTCCTTTAGAGTGTCTCTGAAGCCACGACTCCTTCAAAACACATGAATGCGTACAGCAGAGTTTGCAAAGCGTCACGAGAGACGGCGTTAAACTACATCCTGTCTCAAAGCACATAACATTACAATAATAATGAACATAAACTACTTAAAGAGCCCTAACCTGTACCACCTGACTTGCCGTTGATAGTGTTGCCATTGAAACGCATAAATTCGAGTCACGAACCCTCCGAGTATGAAGTCACGGGTTTCCATCTCTTACAAATGACAGTAGTTATGGTGTGAACGCAGCATAAGCTGGTTGTTTTGGTTCAGGAGGAACTGTAAAAGGCGTCTGCTGTTTCGTTTGCGCTGCTCGGTGACTGACGTCTGTCTAACTCTGCATAGCATGAAGGCACTAGTGACGCGTGATGTCTGCGCAAGACATACGCTGACAGGCAGGTAGGACATCGTGATTGGGTGAACATTTCATGGTCCTACACCTTCCACAGACGATATATATATACATATAAAAGCATTTAGACCATAACTTAGTGATTGCTATCAAGACACTTTGAACCAGCATAACAAAATATGTGTGTAAGTTTTGTGTAAGTTTTGCACAGGCGAGTCTCTTTTCATATATTGTTTTTAACTCTGAGCTTTTTAGTTTGTGTTCAGTAGAAATAGAACATCCCCTGTGTCTCTAACCTTCAAACATGTACTGTGTGTGTTTGTGTCCGTTCAGCAGTTTTATGTGTCTGTTTGCAGGGATCAGCTGGCTTGAAAGGAAGTGAAGGACCTCCAGGGCCACCTGGACCCGCTGTAAGTGGACATTGTCTGATTTTTTTATCTGTCTTTTCTCCAAACGCTTTGTTGTTTGCTTGTTTACCTTGTTTTGTCTTTCTCTTTTATCCTTTTGCTCCACAAACTGGCTTTTCAGTGAGTATAGTGATTCAGTGAATATGTTATTGATTTATATTTACAGTCCCAGTCAAGAGTGGATAGTGTAGAAAAAGCATCAACAAAGGTCCAACTTACACTACCGGTCAAATGTTAAGGATCAGTACAATTTTCTTAAAATAAATTAATACTTTTATTCAGTAAGGATGCAGACCCCCCCAAACAATTCTACTGTTTTTACTGTATTTTTTAACAAATGAAAGCAGCTTTGGTGAACATAAGAGGCTTGTTTTAAAAACATTAAAATATATTCCAGGCCCCAAACTTTGAAAGAAGAAGTATTTATATTAAATTTAATATTTAAATATCATGTTTATTATATATGTATTATTATTAACTATTAGAATAAAATGTGGAAAATAGTCATAAATACAGAAAAAAAGTCAAATAAGAATCAGATGTTTGACTAATGTATATTTATAAATCATTGATTATAGATTATCAAAAGGTTTGCTATTCACCTCTTCTCTTTTCATGCAGTCTCCAGCATTTTTTAATACTCAGATTTTACAGATATCTTATATAATGCTGCGGAGTTATATAATCAATAACTTGCAAATGCAGTGCTTATTTCTGCATTAAAATCATAGCTTGTTTTTTTTCATGTGCAATGCCGGCTGTCTACGCCTCCATATAAATTTCTCTAAGAACAAATGCATAATTAATCAAACATCATAGTAGCTAATGGTAGTCGCTGCAAGTACATTGGTTATGCAATTTCATATTGACATTCATAGGGTTCTCCTGGTGAACGTGGTCCTGCTGGCCCAGCTGGTCCTACGGCCTCCCGGGCCGACCTGGACCTCAAGGACCCCCAGGCCCCGCTGGAGAGAAAGGGGGACCTGTGAGTGCACGTTTGATCTTCATTTATGATCCCATATGTCATATGGTTAAAATATTCACTATAACTCTCTCCTCTCTCTCTCTCATATTAGGGTGAGAAAGGACCTCAAGGCCCAGCTGGTAGAGATGGTATTCAGGGACCTGTGGGGCTTCCAGGCCCGGCTGGACCCATCGGACCCCCGGGAGAGGATGGTGATAAGGTACTGAAGAAAATGAAGTGTTAGAAAGTTAGGGAAGGAGGTTTGAGAAGAGAAATGAATTAAAGATAGAGAGACATGGGCATGTAATTGATGATCATGGTCGAATCTGATGGGTTTGCTACAGTAGAGGATTAGATCAGGATGAGGAGAAGTGAAGGTCCAACACACACACACACACACACACACACACACACACACACACACACACACACACACACACACACACACACACACACCACACACACACACACACACACACACACACACACACACACACACACAACACACACACACACACACACACACACACACACACACACTCACATAGATCAAACTACTCAGCTGTCAGATCAATATTTTCTTTTGATGAATGGATGGACGGTTAGGGAAGAAAATTTGCAGTTAGCCTTATTGAAATTATCTTATTTCCACTTAGGTGAATGTGTAAAGGAAATGACATCACCGTGACACACTCACACACACCTACACACACAGATTTGGGGTTTGTGTAGGTGTGTGTGACACCAAAATGTGTTAGCATTGGCAGTTTTAAGGTGTGAGCAATATACTTGAAGGATGTGTGTGTCAGCTCTGCCATGTGTGACAGGTTCAAAGCCTTCTGGGAAATATGGTCAGAGGAATAAATAACAGTGTTAGTTTCCTAAAGTCTTCACAAGCAAAAATGTATCATTGCATTATTTGATTTTCCTTGGATTGCCATGAATGCTTTGCTGTTTAAAAGTTGTACGATATCTTTTGAATTATTTTTATTCGGAATGAATTAATTAAATTGGTTAAATGTGACCGCAAAGACATTTATAATGTTGCAAAATATTTTTTATTTCAAAAAGATGCTGCTCTTTTAAACTTTCTATTCATCAAAGGGTATTTAAAAATGTATCACTGTTTCCACTAAATAATATTAAGCACAACAGATATTGCACACAAAATTAGATTGATTAGATTGATTTCTGAAGGATCATGTGACACTGAAGACTGAAGTAATGATGCTGAAAATTCATGAATATGATGATCATAATCACACCATCTGATACCATTATTGCACTATCATTCAGAATATATGTTAGACAGATATCACCAAGAACAACAGATCTTGTATTCCTATTTGTTCTATCATGTGACCAATTTGCAGATATTTGCATATGTAAATGCTGTGTTATTGTGACAGGGCGAGATCGGAGAGCCAGGACAGAAGGGAGGCAAAGGTGACAAGGGCGAGCAGGTGAGTCACTCCGAATTCACTGTTTACATTTACATTACAATTCAGAGTGAAAGAATAATTTATTCAACGAGTCCCCTTTTGGAGTCGTCTGTTTTTTTGTGTCGTTCTCCCATGACGACCATTCGCTCTGTTATTACCATTGTGCGGTGAGGAATATGGAAATCAATTAGCTTGCTTATTTATTTATTTCTTCTCATTTCTCTCGCTCTTTCTGCCGTTCTTCAGGGTCCTCCAGGGCCTACCGGTCCCCAAGGTCCTAGTGGTCAGCCGGGCCCTTCTGTAAGTACTCTGAAACATCCATGTCTCATACTGTATGTCGTATGTCTTGCTGCGGTAAAAGCAGTGTTAGTGATGTCACTTCCTCCCTGCAGGGTGCTGATGGAGAGCAAGGTCCCAGAGGTCAGCAGGGTCTTTTTGGACAGAAGGGAGATGAAGGCTCGCGAGGCTTCCCAGGACCACCCGGACCTGTCGGCCTTCAGGTTAGATGGCTGAGTTTGTTTTCTGCTTGTTTAAAGGTGCATAACGCAGGTCTCTGAGTTTTTGCAGAACTACACCCCCTCTGGCGACAAGCGAAACTGCAACCAGAGGTGTGCACGCTCATGGAGCACACGCACGAGCACGAGCACGAGCTGTTCATAACCAAAGGAGCATCAGCCACACAAATCTTTTGTTTACAGTCATAATGTCTTCAGAGGTTATAAAGTTATAAATCTGCAAGTCATTTTACATATATGAAAGGAAAGGCATTTGAGTAAATTACACACTTGTATGTGAGGGGAAAACGGGGGTAGAAGAAAACTTCAGTTTTTGTTTCCATCTATCTCCATGTTGAACTGTTTTATGTGTTTAGTGTATCCACTTATGATTGTATTATTATGGAAACACGTTCATGAACAATATAAGTTATTCATTTGTAAAAGCTTAAAATAATAATCATACCATACACAGTTGGTCAACAAAGTACACTCAAATGTCTCAAGGTAATAAACAATCAAATGGCACTATATCTGCTTTCATAACAAGTAGTTATAGGAACTTAGAACTGTTTAGAAGTGGATAGTTCCTATAACTAAGAACTACTCCCCCAAACTGGGTTTTGCTGTTTGCGGTCGCACTGGCCAGTGGCCAGAACCGAGTGACGCGAGCACGGCGGCGCCACATACAACAACAACAAACCAGCATGGAGGAGGCTATCGCAATGTTCCCGTTCTGCCTACCGGGACCTTAATAACGGAGTACGAACGGTGGCGTTTAAAGACTATGGTGGAAAGTCTAAAGTAATATGATGGAAGAAGATAGAAGAGCAGAGCGCAGGCAAAGGACACAAGGCTACCGGTAGGCCATACAAAAAAACATAGTTAGCATCTTTTATGGGACATGTTTTATGTTTCATGTTGTACTATTCTTCCGAAGACAATTCCTAGTTTATGAACCTGTTCACTGACAATGGTAACGTTAGTCAAATCAATTCTGATTGTACATTTATCTAGCTTAGGCTAAAGCATTACACATTTTACGCATCGTCATTTGTTGTCATAGATTTGCCGCATCAGACATTAGAGACTGTGCTATATCTTACCGTTTTATCAAGAAAACAGCCAACTGAGGATCCCGTTTGAGCCCTAGAGCAGACCGGAGATCTATCCATTTGTTGAAAGCCTTCCCGATGCTGACTCTCGTCTCGTCTTATTCCGATGCCTGACTCCAATTTGGCCCTTTTGATCAATAACTAGACAAAAGTTTTCTTTTCTTTGTCTTACGTGGAGTTTGCGTTGGGGTTTGGAATGAACTACAAGCCGGCCTCTTTGAATCCATCTTCTACTTTTGTCGAAAGTTGACTAAAGTTTTGTCGCTCGAGTTGTCTTCGCTGATACGGAGAATGGCGGCTAACAATAACAAACCTCCGAGACATCGCCTGGTGAGCGTGAACGCGCATGACGTCACGCCCAGTCGCAGATTCGAGCCCGAATCCCTCTTATTTATTTTACTGTACAGGATTATAGAGGCAATCTCAGTGATCAGAGAAGGGCTCATTCAGCCCATCAGGCAATTGTTTACGCATGTATGGGTTAAAAAACGGGTATTTTTAACATGAAATGTTGCGCAATGCACCTTTAAAGTCAACATGAAATAAACACATTTTTCTAATACACTTTATGGGTTGTTTATTGCACAATTGACAGCGGTAACTCGAAGTACGTCAAATAAAATGTTGCCGCGATTCGGTTCGCTCAATGATATACGTGATCATTTTGGAATACATTATCTTAAATGCAGTTCATTGTATATCATCACGCAAAAATCAGAAAGCACAAGCTTTTTTTTGGTTGTTATATGATGAGACAATAGATGAAATACAAGTGATTAGAAATCAGTCATGTCATAAAAATTGCCATTACAAGACTGGAGAAATGTGTAACAGACACTTTGCAGATGCAAATGGATTATTATTAGTTTTTTGTGCGTTTTCTTAAAACAAAGTTAATTTTGGCTTCATGTCACATTATATTTTGGTTATCCAGACATTCACACTGGAGGCCTTTTAATATGGTGATGTTTTTCAAACCAAACAATCCACACATAAGATGCTAAGTCATAAGATGCACAATTATTTGCATTTAGTATACAGATGTTCACTCTAACAGTAGATAGAAATTTATGGAGGAAATAAACCAAATATCCTGCCCAATTTCTAATTGCATCTAGTGTTGTTGAAAACTGCTCAAACAAGCAAGCTTTATTCTGAAAGTTTTTATGTAATGGAAAAATAAATCACAGCTTAAAATGAACGATGGTCAATGTCATAAAGAACGACAACTCTGATCCAATGCTTGGATTTTTCACAATTACGGGCCGATTTTGGGAACATAACGAACAAAAAGCCACCCTGCATCCGAATTACATGTGCCATAACAACACCTTTTGGAAAAAAGGAAGGTTTGCGGTTGGTTTGGCTGGTTTTAACTGGTTTGTGATTGTGTGCAGGGCTTGCCTGGACCCCATGGTGAGAAAGGAGAGACTGGTGATGTCGGTCAAATGGTACAATTCCACATCTATAAAACCATCTTGGTATAATGTTCATTTAATTTAATAGAAACAGAGTTTTCTCACTGTATTTTCTTGACTTTTCTCTCAGGGTCCACCCGGTCCACCGGGCCCCAGAGGCCCCTCCGGACCCCCAGGAGCTGACGGACCACAGGGACCTCCGGGAGGTATCGGAAACCCAGGATCAGTAGGAGAGAAGGTGAAGAAGCATCGTGCGCAAAACACTCGCAATTTAATTTTAATTAGAAACTGACAGCCTTAATGATCTGAGGGATGCATTAGACTCAGTAATGATCGGTGTGTGTGTGTGTGTGTGTGTGTGTGTTATAAAGTTGCTGTCGTGCTCTGTCAGTTCAGGATTTGCAGGTCTCTCTGGAGAAGGAGACTGAGGTGTTTCCTGTGTACGTGTTTGCTTGTGTGTCTGAGGCTGAGATTGATTCTGTGTAGCTTAATGTGTTGAATGAACTATAAGTAACCCATTCATAGGTTGATATCCCCAAAAATGGTAACCCTACATTTCTGTGACACGAGTTGTTTGAGCAGCATGACCAGCAACACTAGCTGAACCGTTAGTTGTCATACAGTATAGTTTATATGCAATGATGATACCCTGTATAGAAGTACAGTATTTATAGACTGATGTACAGGCAGCTTTATTTGTTCTAATTAAAGTTATTTAATAATAATAATAATAAATTTTTTCAAAGAGTAAAATTTTATTTAACTTGTTAAGCACTGACTATACCATGTAGATTTATCAGCAGATTTCTTAATTGTAATTAGAGTGATTCATTAATATAATTTAAAGTGTAATTTGGACTATAAACAAAGCTATTAATACATTTCCTTGTTGTATTCTAATTAGAGTGATTTATTAATAATAATAATAATAAATCTGTGTATCTAGTATGTAATAATTAAAATAAATTTAATTTGTAAGCAATGGTTAACCCTTTATGACCTGCCATAGAACAATTCCACCAGAGTATATCTTTGTATTTTTACATGCTGTGCTGTCATTCTTTTGAGCATTTTCATATGCCATACATCAAAATAATCCTTACTCTCCCAGTTTGAAGGCTATGTTTGTAATAAATCAATAGTAACTACATAAATATCTCAAAAGTGCAATAAACAAAAAGAATTTTTTTTTTTTTTTTACATATTTTATTCAATACAAAAAATGGATAAATGTCAACCTCAAACTTGTCAATGAGAAAAACGTGCATAAAACAATTTAAAACTATACAGAATTTATTTGAACTGTTTACATAAATTAGTTTTTAAGATACACTCATTTTTATACTCATTCAAAAAAAAGGCGTGTACTTTCGTTTAGACCTAACGCTGCGTGCGTGTGTGTGTGTGTGTGTGTGTGTGTGTGTGTGTGTGTGTGTGTGTGTGTGTGAATGTCCTTGTATTTGTGAATGTCTAAAGGAGAAAGAAATGATAACATAAAGCAATGGTAAAAAGACAATAACGATATAAGGAACATATAGCAAATGGGAGTCAAACGGGAGTCAAAAGCATGGTCAAATGACGCAGCATGTGACGTCACAACACGTGACACACCCGGGGGTCATAGTGCACAGAACGTGATACGTCAATGAGTCATCGGAAGACGTAACTATCAATCGCAGATCTACAGAACATGTGTGCAAAGACGTGCAATGCATTTTTGTGTCGTTTTTTGTAAACGAATATCACGCAGTTTGTACAGATTGATTGAGATTGAGGGTGAAAACAATGCAACATGGGCATGTTGGAGGCTTGATCTGAACATGTTACATCTCTGGTTTTGTATGCAAAAAGAATGATTGAGCTAGCCATTTGGTTTCAGTTTCTATAGGCTTTTAAACAGACACAGGGAAACGGGAGCGCCGACGCTCCCGTCGGTTAAACAACAAGTTGTTAATTCAATTTAATTTAATTTGTAAGCAAATACTACAGAGTACAATATGTAGATGTATTAATAGCTTTGTTAATTCTAATTAGAGTAATTATTATTATTGCTGAAATACATTACTTACTGTAAATTCAAAGTTATGGTGTTTTTGTGACAGCAGATAAGTAAATCAATTGTCATTAAAATGAGAATTTTTTTAAAGAGTAATGCAAAATAATGTTACAAAATATTCATGGCCAGTGAAGTTTCTCAACTTAGTCGCCATTTTTAGTGGCAAAAACAAAATTTTGAGCCCTGTCATGTGTGACGAGAGAAAGGAAGAGATGGTTCTCTTACGAGAGTATCTCTCGTACTGCGTAATATCTTACGCTATGGGGAAAACTCTTTTCCACGAGATATTGAAGCCAAAAATTATCCTTAATTTTTTACTAATGTAAAACGCTTTGCAGCAGCAAGCAGACCTAGGCGAGACAGCTCGCGCGCCTATTGGCTGCTCTGCGGCAATAGCAGCAGCCTATCGAGAGAGGCTCTGCGTGACGTCACGACGAATGGGGGCCCTTCGCGCCCATATCGTCACGTCCCGCCAGAAAGGGCGTGGTCTCGCCCTATATCTTGGCTCGATAGCTGCTCTTACGTCGATTTTCATCTCTTCAGCGAAGCCTCACGCATCGCTGGATCCAGAGTGAGAAGCCGCGCCGTCGACCTGTAGCCTTCAGCGGGACGTGCCATTGAGTCTGGAGTCGCTGGCCTCGCCGCCTTCAGCCGCCGTACCTGCTGTGCTTTCCGGCGTTATATCCTTTCCTCTGCATAGAGTGTGTGTGTGTGTGTTTGCATATCTGCTTTTTCCCACCCCCTCTAAAAGAGCGGCGTCTTTTTAAAGATGCCTTCCTGCGGTTCTTGCCGAGCCCCACTCAGCGACGAGGACCGACATGTCATCTGCGTGTCCTGCCTGGGTGAGGATCACGCGGCCATCGCGCTCGCTGACGGCGGATGCCATCACTGCGAACGTTTGCCTATGGTGACTCTGCGGACTCGCCTGGCTTCGTTCTCCGAGCCCGTATCCCAGCCTGCCGTGACGCCGCGTCGCAAGAAGCGCCGCGCCCAGCGCGCTCCCGAGCTATCTCCAGCCCGCCAAAGCTCGTCGGTTCGCCCGCCAGCTTCGCCGGCTTCGCTCGAGTCGCTCACCGACGGACAGCGGCCGCCGTCCGCCGCCGCGTCCGCCATCGAGTTGGACGACAACACCGAGGCGTGTTCTCTCTTGGCTTCGGATAGCGAGGATTGGGCGAGCTCTGTGGACCTCCCCTCCGCTAACGCTCCCCGCCAACCCTCTGGGAAGAGAGCCGGCATTGAGTCTGAGCTGATGCGTCTGCTCACCAAGGCCGTAGAAAGCATCGGCCTCGATTGGGAGGCACCCACGCTGCCGCCGCGCAACAGATTAGACGGGCGCTTTCTCGGCAAAGACGAGGCTCCGTCAAAATCTAGGCCCGCGCCCTTCCTCCCGGAACTTCACGAGGAGGTTGCAAAGTCGTGGAAGGCCCCCTTTTCCGCCAGGATGCGTACCTCTACCTCCGCGGCATTCTCCGCTGTAGACGGTGCGGGAAGTAGAGGCTACCTCGCCATTCCTCCGGTGGAGACGGCTGTCGCGTCGCATCTCTGCCCGCCCTCTGCGGGACGGCGGGTTCAGACGACGCTCCCGTCCAAAGCCTGCCGAGTGACATCATCGCTGCACGGACGCGCTTACACCGCCGCCGGGCAAGCAGTCTCAGCGCTGCACACGATGTCTATTCTGCAGATCTACCAGGCAGACCTCCTTCTCAAGCTGGACGAGGAGGGACCCGGTGCTATCTGTGTGGCGGACCTGAGGAGCGCTACGGACCTCGCTCTACGCGCTTCTAAAGCCGCTGCGCAAGCCATGGGGCGGAACATGGCCTCTCTCGCTGTCGCCGAGAGACACTTATGGTTGACGCTGTCTGAGATGACGGAAGCCGAGCGCTCTGTGTTCCTCGACGCGCCCATTTCCCCGGAGGGCCTGTTCGGAACGGCCGTCAAGGACTTCGCGGACAGGTTTGTTGAGGTGCAGAAGACTTCTCAGGCTATGAAGCACTTCCTGCCGAAGCGCTCGAGCTCCGCTACAGGCCGCACCAAGCCGCCTGCTCGCAGCTCTCAGCCCCAGCCTGCACCGCCCTCCGCCGCCGCCGCCTCACAGCGCCGCCAGGCCCGGGATCAGAGACCGCGGTCTCGCTCCGCCGGACGCCGCCCCCCTCACCGCGGGCCCCGGCCGAGGATTGAGATCAAGCCCGAGGCCCCAAAGTCTTCCTAGCCGCTCTAGGAAAACGACGGTGTTCAGATCCCGCGCGGCCGGATTTCCACCAAAACTTCTCGCTCGTTCAGCCCCATGCGTTGTGACTGTACCAGTGTATTTTGCAGTGAAGCAGCCGGTGTCTCAGCCCGCTTGCCTGCACACAAAAGCTGTTTTTACGGCTACCCAGATAAATCCAATAAAGAGTGTATTTTCTGGTGTCCCGGCCTCGGCCGATGGTGTTATGAGTGTTGTAAGAATGCCCACGCCCCAGTGCCCATTCCCACACCCAGACACAGCCCGCCACGGTGCAGGGCTCGCACAAATAAAATCGACTCCGGTCGATTGTGCAAACACTGTAGTGAACGCGCCCATATCCCCATGCCCGCTTACACTACACGCTGCGTGTCCCTCGGTTTCTGTAAAAACGAAACCAACACACATTCAGTCGGCCCTAAACGACAGTGTTTTCAGTGTAGCAAATGTGCCCGTGGTCCCGCGCCCACATTTCCTCACAGACACGCCGAATCCCACGGGATTCGCCCCGCTCTCTCTCTCGGCGCTACCCGCCTCAGAGGAGATGAGCGCGGCCAGGCTGCCCGCTGTGATCAGCGCGCCCCCCGCCTCGAACGCCGTAAACACGGCGCTGTGTTCCCAGCACACGCGGGCTCTTGTGCCGCCGCTTTCCCGCGGCCAGAGCCCAGATTTCATTCTGCCCCTAGCTATTCACGCGGATGCGTGGTCAAGGCTTCCCGGGGTATCAGAGTGGGTGATGAACACTATAAAGAGAGGCTATTCGCTACAATTCGCTCGACGCCCTCGCCGCTACGCGGCGCGCGTCGAAACTACGGTGAAAAGCGAAGTATCTCATCTACTTCGAGCCGAGATAGCGAAACTACTGAGAAAGGGGGCTATAGAACCTTTATCTCAGGCTCAGAGCGAAGGGGGCTTATACAGCAGATATTTTCTGGTACCGAAGAAAGATGGTGGGCTCAGACCCATTCTAGATCTGAGGCTGCTGAACAGAGCGCTCGTGAAACGCCAGTTCAGGATCCTTACGACCAGGAAAATCCTCGCGCAAGTGCGCCAAGGAGACTGGTTCATGTCAATAGATCTGAAAGACGCGTATTTCCAAATACAAATAGCGTCCCATCACAGGCGATTCTTGAGATTCGCCTTCGAGGGCCAGGCATATCAATACACAGTCCTGCCATTCGGCCTGTCCCTAGCACCCCGTACGTTCACGAAGTGCATGGACGCGGCACTCGCTCCCCTGAGACTTCGGGGCATGCGAGTTTTGAATTACTTGGACGATTGGCTGATTCTAGCTCGTTCACGAACGGAGCTCTTAGAACACAGGGCCACATTACTCGAGCACCTCGAGGAGCTGGGCCTTACAGTCAATTGGGCGAAAAGCTCACTGCTCCCCAGTCGGAGGATTTCCTTTCTGGGAACAGTGTTAGACTCGCTATCCATGACGGCACGCCTGTCACCAGAGCGCGGATTGAATATCCAGCACGTCGCGAAATCCTTCCGCCACGGCTCTATAGTCCCGCTCAGAAGGTTTCAGAAAATGCTGGGTCTCATGGCCTCAGCAGCCTCTGTACTCCAGTTGGGCCTGCTCCGCATGCGCCCACTGCAGCTATGGCTAAAAGCACGAGTTCCCCCCAGGGCATGGACCGCAGGTCTGTTTCGCCTCAGGGTCGACCATCAGTGCATTTCGGCTCTGAAACCATGGAAAGCGACCGACTGGTATCAGTCGGGCGTGAGTCTGGGGATCCCCTCAAGTGTGAAGGTGGTGTCTACGGACGCCTCCACTTCGGGGTGGGGAGCGCTGCTCGAGGGCAGACCGCTGGCTGGCCTGTGGTCAGTGCGGGAGAAGCTCCTACACATAAACTGCTTGGAATTGATAGCAGTCGACAAAGCGCTAAGGCGCTTCTGTCCCCAGATAACAGGCCACCACGTATTGGTCCGGTCGGACAACATGTCAGTGGTGGCGTACATAAATCGCCAGGGCGGCGTCAGGTCCCGAAACCTTTACAGGCTGACGGAACGCCTCCTGGTCTGGGCTCAGCACAACCTGCTCTCGCTGAGAGCGGCGCATGTGCCTGGTCACCTAAATGTGGGACCAGACAGGCTGTCCAGAAACAACGTCCCAGCAGGAGAATGGTCTCTGCACCCGCAGACGATCCAGCTGCTGTGGGAAACGTTTGGCAGAGCGCAGGTGGACCTGTTCGCGTCCCAAGAAAACGCTCACTGCCCGAGATTCTTCTCGAAAAGCCGGGACGCGCTGGCCCATGTCTGGCCCCGCCGCCCCCTTTATGCTTTTCCCCCTGTCTCACTCCTGCCTCAGGTGTTGGAGCGAATCAGGAGGGAGGGATGCCCAGTGCTACTCATAGCTCCGCTCTGGACAAACCAGTCGTGGTTCCCTGTCCTGATGCAGCTGACCAGCGCTGCCCCATGGCCGTTACCGCTGAGGAGAGACCTCCTCTCTCAGGCGGAAGGCTCGATTTGGCATCCTCGCCCGGATCTGTGGTCCCTGCACGCATGGGCCATCAACGGGTACCCGCTGACCTCCCAGAGGGAGTGCTAAACACGATCGCGCAGGCTAGAGCCCCGTCTACCAGACGGCTCTACTCCTCGAAGTGGTCTGTGTTCTCTGCTTGGTGTCAAGCGCAGGGCTTTTCACCTGTAGACTGCGGGGTTACGGAAGTGCTTTCCTTCCTTCAGGAGCTACTGGATAAGGGCAGGTCCCCTTCCACGCTCAAAGTATACGTGGCGGCCATAGCAACGTTTGCAAAACCGGTGTCTGGCCAGTCACTAGGAAAGAGCGACTTAGTCGTGCGTTTCCTTAGAGGAGCTCGGAGGCTAAACCCTCCCAGGCCCCCTTCAGTCCCGACATGGGACCTTTCCACGGTCTTGGAGGCCATGAAAGGCGCCCCATTCGAGCCAATCCAGTCGTCAGACATGAAACACTTGTCTTTCAAGACGGCGTTTCTTATGGCTCTCGCTTCAGTGAAGCGCGTAGGGGACTTGCAAGCGCTCTCAGTAAGCGCGTCATGCATGGAGTTTGGACCTAACGACTCTAAGGTCATACTCAAACCAAAGCACGGTTACGTGCCGAAATCCCTCAACACACCGTTCAGGGCCCAGGTGATTTCCCTGTCTGCCCTTCCGGTTCTCAATGAGGAGAAGGACGCGAGTCTCCTTTGCCCTGTCAGGGCACTAAGGGCTTATGTGTCCCGCTCGTCTGGTTTCAGACAGACTGAGCAGCTTTTTGTTTCGTTTGGCGGCCGTACTAAGGGACTTGCCGCGTCGAAACAGAGCTTATCCAGATGGATAGTTGGTGCCATAGCGCTGGCTTACACTTCTAAGGGCCTTCAGTGCCCTTTGGGTGTTAGAGCGCACTCCACGAGAGGCATGGCCTCTTCGTGGGCATGGTCTAGCGGGGTTACCCTGCAAGATATTTGTATGGCCGCGGGCTGGGCCTCGCCGTCTACATTTATAAAATACTATAATCTGGAGGTCCCCGCCTTACAAGCTAAGCTTTTAGCGGTATAGAATTCAGTGCTATCTGCCCGCTGTGCGGCTCGGATACTGAGTTTGGCCTGCGTATCGCTCACTGACCGGTACAGCAGCTCATTTAAAAATTGACACACTTGTGGCCACCCAGTTCAGGCTGAATGTTCACCCTGACGGTTTGGTTATTGTCATATGATTGGCCCCTTTCGGAGGCTATTTACAGGGAATGATGCTTCTAGCCTCTCTTCCCTCACTCTCTGTGAGTTTATGGTGATTATGCACTATATGCGCCCCGGGCTTCGGCCCCTGGGTCTTTGGTGTTGGATCCCTACCAGCACGGCGTGTTGCATTGTGTTCCCCATAGCGTAAGATATTACGCAGTACGAGAGATACTCTCGTAAGAGAACGTACTCGGTTACTAACGTAACCTCGGTTCTCTCTAGAGAGGGAACGAGTACTGCGTATCTTGCCGTGCTTGGAATACGCTCTGGTTCGCTTCGGCGATGAAAACCGACGTAAGAGCAGCTATCGAGCCAAGATATAGGGCGAGACCACGCCCTTTCTGGCGGGACGTGACGATATGGGCGCGAAGGGCCCCCATTCGTCGTGACGTCACGCAGAGCCTCTCTCGATAGGCTGCTGCTATTGCCGCAGAGCAGCCAATAGGCGCGCGAGCTGTCTCGCCTAGGTCTGCTTGCTGCTGCAAAGCGTTTTACATTAGTAAAAAATTAAGGATAATTTTTGGCTTCAATATCTCGTGGAAAAGAGTTTTCCCCATAGCGTAAGAGAGAGAGAACCGAGGTTACGTTAGTAACCGAGTACGTTTTCTTCATTAAATAATTAAACATGCTTTACTTACCTGGAAAAAGTAAGATATTATGGCATAAATTCAGTACACTGTAAAAAGTGATCAGTTGACTCAACTTAAAAAAAGTGAGAAAACCTGTTGCTTTTAAAATTATTAAGTAAATAAACTTCACGCGTAATTGAAAAAATTAAGTTATGTGGAATTGTCAAGTTCACATAACTTATTTTTTTTTAAATTATGCATGGTTTATTTAATAATTTTACTTTACAAAAGAGCATTCTGATTATGCCATGTACTCTATTTCTGGAGTTCAGGTTGTGTTTGCGCAGTGAGAGTGTGCGTGTGTTTATTGAGTGTGACCGTGAAAGTGTGAGTGTTGTCGAACAGACTCGCATGACTGCGCTCGGTCACCTCAGCATCGTCACTGCCAATATTGTTTAATATGGCACTTCTGCACTAATGTTCTGCCACAGAACCAAGGACCCATTTCAGTTCTGCTTAGAGAGGAGTTTTGCCCAGAGAAATGACCCAGAAAAACACAGCTGAGGGGAGGACTCAAAGAAAACAGATAAAGATGATAGAATGAGGGCTGGAGACAAGGCTGTTTGGTGTTAGTCTGGGAAGATTTACCTCGTCACTTCACTCTGACAGACCTCTTATCCCACTACAGAGAGAGAGAGAGAGAGAGAGGGAGAGAGAGAGAGAAGAGAGAGAGAGAGAGAGAGAGAGAGAGAGAGAGAGAGAGAGAGAGAGAGAGAGAGAGAGAGAGAGAGAGAGAGAGAGAGGAGAGAGAGAGAGAGAGAGAGAGAGAGAGGAGAGAGAGAGAGAGAGAGAGAGAGAGAGAGAGAGAGAGAGAGAGAGGAGAGAGAGAGGAGAGAGAGAGAGAGAGATACCACAATCTTACACACACACACACACACACACACACACACACACCACACACACACACACACACTTAAACATCCTCTCTAAAGCACAGAGAATGAATCTTTAACAGGTTTACAGGCACGAGAGAAAGCATGTTTCCGGTTAAACGTAGTTCTTTCATGGCAGGATTGGAAGGGAAGGTTGGATGTTTTTTTAATGTCACAAATTGACTGTTTTGATACAGAGTTTATTAGTGTTTTGCTAACAAGCATCACTATTTTTGCTCTTTGAATTTATCGGTATCAGTCGATTGGATATTTAATTGTGCATGCTCATTCCCTTATAGTGCACCTTTAGTATTACCTTTGCCATTATCTAATGCCCACTTAAAGGCAATCTTTAAAAACCCTAATAATTTAAAAACACTGTTACAAATGTAACCTTCCTTTAACAAATCTCAAAGTTAATAATTCATACTGTACAGTACACTATAACATTACAATCCGTAAAATTCACTTGTAGCATTATAACAATAGTATAGAATTTTAAATTTGTTTGTTTTATTTATTTATTTTTATTTAGAGTATAGAATTTGGATTTTAGTTTATTTATTTAGATAACATAGTATAGAATTTTTATTTGATCCATTTAGTTACTTATTTTCAGTTATTTATGTATTTAGACATAATAGTGTAAATCATTTATGTCAGCCATTTTTTTTCAGTTATTGATTTTCATTTAAACATAATAGTGTAGAATTTTCAGTTTTGGTAATTTCTATTTATTTTTTATAATAATTTTATTTATTTATTCAAAATAGTATAGAATTTTAGTTTCAGCGACTTATCGGTGTAGGGTTGCCACCTGTCCCGGTTTTACGGGATTGTCCTTCTTTTTAATAACCTGTCCCGGGAAAATTTATCCACCCCGGACCTGAATGTCTAGGTTTCGAAAGGTGCGTGAATTGTATGTTAAACCGTAGTGCGTGCATGACAGAGAGGAGACAGCGAGAGACCTTGCGTGTGTTCTTGTGTGGTGTGTGCTCAAGAAGCACATGTAAGACAGCATGTAGACCATCCCCCCCCCATCATGCAGTTAGTTTTGCACCTGCATCAACACTCACTTCTTCAGAAAATGTGCAAGGCTTGTTGTCATCACTCAGTGTCATCACTTCATTCAAAACTGTCTGGATATATTATGATTTTCATTCTCATCTGAGTGCTGATGGAAGTGGTCATCGTCAAGGTCAGTTGCTTGTCTGAATATTGATGTTGCACTGATTTTCACGCTAGAATGTGCCGTTCTGAGGAGGAAAGCAGATTTGCTGACGAGACAGTGAATAATGATGCTGACGTGCTCTTCTGTCCAGTGGAGAAAATCTCTGTAGTGTTTAGGAGAAAAATGGTGTTGGATACCATGTTTTACTTACAGCTCTCTTTTTTTCTGTAGGGAGACTCTGGTGAAGCAGGAGAACCAGGCCCACAGGGTGACATCGGACCTCCAGTACGGCAAAAAACACTTACAAACAAACAATCTCACATATGCAAAACTCTAAAACATCACTGCTGAAAGTCTCTGAAGAACACGCACATATTATATTTCATGCCTTGTGTGTGTTTTAGGGCCCAAGAGGAGAGCGAGGAGAAAAGGGCGAGTCCGGACCCGCTGGTTCTGCTGGTCCCCCCGGACCAAAAGGACCACCAGGAGATGATGGTCCTAAAGGAAGTCCTGTAAGTTCCCACTGAAGCTCACATCTGATGCTTTATTTTGTATCTGAAACATAGACTATTAGTGTATGTAACACCATTTCTTAGTGTAAAAAATATATCAGTCATCTATAAAATAACCTTTTGTGCAATTGAAAGGGTCCTTGGATGTTAAAGGTTCTTCATGGAATCATTGACGCCTTTATTTTTAAGAGTGTATTATAGGTTCTGCTTGCTGATTGGTCAATAAGCATGGCTTATTGTGCCTTACTGTTAAGCAAAACACACTTATAAGACCATGCAATTACCACATTTTTGATCAAATATAACTATTAAAATGTCTTTGGTTTGATTTCCAGGGTCCAAGTGGTTTCCCTGGTGATCCTGGTCCACCTGGAGAGCCAGGTCCTTCTGTAAGTACTATTTATGTTTGAATGCAGTTTTTACAAAGACAGGTTGTTTCCAGGAAGTGACATCACCGTTTTTTCCCCCCTACAGGGTTTGGATGGTGCTCCAGGTGATAAGGGTGACGATGGAGAGTCTGGTCAGCCGGTGAGTATGCTTTAAGCACAAGAATGTGACATCTCTGGTGTCGGCTGCATGCAAACGTGTGTTTTATAATGATTGCTGCTTTTATGATGCTGTTTATTTGTTTATAACAGGGATCCCCTGGACCCACTGGTGAAACTGGCCCTACTGGTCCTCCAGGGAAGAGAGTGAGTAATGCTTTAGACATCATTTAAATGCATTGAACGAGTGCAAAATTAACTTTTTATTACACCTGGAGCCAAAAATATCTCTGACTAGCCATATATATTAATATTACTATTAATATTAATATATTTTTCAATAACATACGGATATATGGCTTTTTCTTTAGGGACCTCATGGACCTGCTGGACCTGAAGGAAGACAGGGAGAGAAGGGTGCCAAGGTAACATGCACACACTTGCATAGACTTTTATTACAGTCAGTCACAAAAACCGTACTGCATTGGTTTCAATGGTTTTGTGTCTCTGAATCAGGGTGAATCTGGTCTGGAGGGTCCAGCTGGTAAGACGGGTCCGGTTGGCCCTCAGGGAAGCCCAGGAAAACCTGGTCCTGAGGGTCTGAGAGGTGTGCCTGGACCAGTGGTGAGTGATAATGGACCACCCTGACAGCCATACACAGCTAATGTCAGATTTTATGCTAAATATAAAATGTAACAATTTTCTCATTAAATGTATACATTTTCCAATTATTATATGTATTATTTAAATTTTTAGTATTAATGGATGAAACCTACAGAAGCGTATTGCATTCACTTGAGGAAAAAAATCTACTCTGTTTTTCTGAATTAACGAGTTTATCTCACAATTATGAGAATTTTTTATGGAAAAAAATTGCTCGTTTTTGAATTAAGAGTAATTATCTCGATACAGATCTGTTTCTCCAAAAGATTTTGCTCTGTTTCTGATTTATGAGTAATTATCTCAGAATTATGAGATCATTTTTCTTCCAAAAAAAGATTTTGCTCTGTTTTTCTGAATTAATGAGTTAATTATCTCAGAATTATGAGAAACATTTTTCTTGAAAAACATTTTTTCACTCTGTTTTTCTGAATTAATGAGTTACTCAAAGTTTGAGATAATTAAGTCATTAATTCAGAAAAACAGAGCAAAAACTTTTTTCCTTGAAAAATTTTCTCGTAATTCTGAGATAATTAACTCGTTAATTCAGAAAAACAGAGCAAAAACTTTTTCCATGAAAAATTATCTCGGAATTCTGAGCTAATTAACTAATTAATTCAGAAAAACAGTCGATTTTTTTCCTCAAGTGAATGCAATACGCTTCCGTAGAAACCTATTTTTAAGACTCAATTAAGCATTTTATATCATTTTATCCTTCATTTTCCTTATATACCGGTATAGTATTTTAATTTATGCTGTATTTTTTCTCTTTCGATTTTCGGTTGAAATAATACTGACAATTTGAGTTAGAATCATCTTTTCAACTAAGATATAACACCATACCTCATATTCAGTTCTGTCTATGGCAGTGATTCTGATTGGGTATTAATAAATGGATCTGCTTGGTTCTGATAGGGAGAACAAGGACTGCCTGGTACTCCTGGACCTGATGGACCTCCTGGACCGATGGTACCAACATGTTATTCCTCTGGGAATGAGTTCATTACAGTCCAAATGACAATCCACAGTCCTCACTCTCTTATCTTTCTCTCCCTCTCAGGGTCCTCCTGGCCTGCCTGGACTGAAGGGAGATACTGGTATTAAAGGTGAAAAGGTGAGAGAAGCAAATTTTCATCATTTTCAAATATTATTCATCTTTGGCACTCCTAATTTACCGGACTGTCATGCTGTCTAGGTAGGTAGCTTACTAAAACGCTTTCTGGAACAAAGCTGCAGTAATGACTTTAAATGTTATTTGAACTCTAGCTGGCGTAATTGATTATGAATGAGTGTGTTCATTACAGCTGAGTTTAGAAAATCATTTGGGTTGTTTCAGGGTCATCCTGGTCTCATTGGACTCATTGGACCTCCAGGAGAACAGGGAGAGAAGGGAGACAGAGGGCTGCCGGGTCCTCAGGGAACTTCAGGACTTAAAGGAGACAATGTATGGAAAACGTTTACACACATACAGCAATACAAACTAATATAAACTTTCTGTATTTTCGTAAAGCAGTCTTTAAAATCTGTGTTTTTCTACAGGGTATTGCTGGTCCCTCTGGACCTCTTGGACCCATTGGACCCCCTGGTCACCCGGTACCATTTTCTAACATTTCTTTGAAAACTTTTATGATGTACATTAAAATAAATAATTAAGGTTCTTAGGTTCAGCATATAACTTTTGTCTTATCAAGAACCATTTTTGCCTTTTTGAGTTAAATATGTTTTTTAGGAGATTACAAATTTTTCATTATATTATTATTTGGAGACTGTAGAATAAAATAATTTTAAACAGTTCTCCTATGGCATCATCTTAAAAAAACATTTTAGTTAGATGTGATTTCATACGTAAAATGTAATAAATTCTTCATTGTGATTTATTTATATTTCAGGGTCCTCCTGGCCCTAAAGGTGCTAAAGGATCATCTGTAAGTTATTCATGTTCTTATTTAAATATTCCTGTTAATTTACTTTGTATTTTAATTAGAATATTCATTTATCATCTTTAATTAGCTGTGCTTTGTTTAGCATCCCTTTGGCTAAATCTATTTCTGGTTGTCTCTATAGGGTCAGACTGGCCCGAAGGGTGAAACTGGAGTCCCGGGACCTCCTGGAGCTCCTGTACGTAACTAGGTTCAACACAATATTTAACTATAAAACAAGGCAAACTAAACACATAAACTGTGGTTATTCCACTGTGAGATAACTGCATAATTTAACAGATGAGTTTGCAGTAAATGTTATATAAGTATAATTGAGGTCTATTATGTTGTGTAAACCGAATCTGTTAATATTCCTCTGAGAGATTCAGTGGTTATTGCTTCCTTGAGAAAACTTGATATTTCATATCTACAAATTGTATTGGTTTCTGTTTCCACACACTGAGTACAACAGCTTCAGGTCACAGAGAGAAATGCAAGTGTTCAGTTAATGTCAGTGTAAAGTTATAATTGTTTAGATGTACTGTATTATCATAGTTCGTTTTTATTACTGGGCTTTTTGCCACATTTATTTGTAGAGTCAGAAATAGAACAGGAAAAAATTAGAAGTGTGAAGAATTTGATGCCCTGGCAACCAACTTGCAAACTTTCCAGAAAAGTCATTTAAACCACCAAAAACACCCTAGTTACTGCATAGTGATGGCTTCTCAAATACCCAGAACACCTTAGAAAGCACAAAGTCACATCCTAGCAACCACTAAAACATTTGCAAGGTCAAGCACTACTTATGTTTTCCAACAAATGAAGAAACGGCCTAGCAACCACAAGAACATCCTAGAAGCTATTTAGAACACCTTAGCAAACTGCCTAACAACACCCTAGTAACCACCCAAATGTTGTGAATTTTGCACAATTTGGTAGCGGCATAGCAACCACATTGCAAAAAAAAAAAAAAAAACACTAGCGACCATCCAGAAGTTCTTAGCAGTCACTTAAGAACACCTTAGCAACTGCTTAACAACACCCTAGTAACCACCCAAACATTGTTGTAACAAATTTTACACAACCAAGCAAATCCCGAGGGAACCACCCAAAATATCCTAGCAATACCCTAGCAACAACTTAGATCACTTTAGCTTCCACTCAGAAAATCCTAGCAACTACTCATAACACCTTAGCAAATGCCTAACAACACCCTAGTAACCACCCAAACATTGAGATGGTGAATTTTATATGGGTAAGCACCACCACATTTTCCAACAATTTAGTAGCAGCCTAAAAACCACATAGCAAAACCCTAGCAACTATCTGAAATGTCCCATAAACATCCTAGTAACACACTGGAAACACCCAGAATATCCTAGCTGTCACTCAAACACATTAGCATCTGCCTAACAACACCTTAGCAACCAGCCAAACATTGTGAATTTTAAACCTATACTCTTAATAATTTTCTAATGCTTTAAGGCATGACGTGAATATAACGGTTGTCTTCTCGTCTAGGGTCCACCTGGTGATGTCATCCACCCTCTGCCCATGCAGTCCAGCCCGAAAAGGGCAAAGAGGAACATTGATGCCAGCCAGGTGATGGACGACGCTGCAGATGCCAACTACAAAGACTATGAGGACGGCATGGAGGAGATATTCGGCTCTCTGAACTCTCTCAAACTGGAGATTGAACAGATGAAACATCCTCTGGGCACACAGAGTAACCCCGCCCGCACCTGCAAAGACCTACAGCTGTGCCACCCGGATTTCCCAGATGGTATTTCGCTCTCTCTCTCATGCAGCATGAACACACACGAACACACACAAACACACACACAGAAATCTAGCAGTATACATATGGTAACATAAAATTGAAGTTTAAGATTTTTATTTCATTACAGTTATCTTCATTAGCTACGCAACTACCACTTTGATGCTTAAAAAAGTTAATAGATCATCCAAATAATCCATATTAATTGAGCAGTTTAGTTCAAATTTTCTGAAGAGAATTGATCGCTTTATATGATTAATTTAGTGTTTTACTCACATATAAACATTGATCAGCGAACATAAACAGGTATACCAAACCTGCTTGACGCACAAGAACAAACCTCATTGCGGAAAAACAAACGTGATGCGTAACACGAGAATAAATCTCATTGGTTCTCACCTGTCAAGTCAAGCGAACCAGCTTGAGCTTATGTTTACCACAACTGATGTGTGAGTTGGAAAGCCCAAATTCAATCTGTTCATCATATAAAGCGATCGAGTCTCTTCAGATAATTTGGACTAAACCACTCAATTCATATAGATTAGTTTTATGATCTCCTTATGATCTTTTCAACATAGTGCATTTAGCTTATGATGGGTCGGCCTTCTTCCTCTCTTCAGGTGAATACTGGATTGATCCAAACCAGGGCTGCTCCAGAGACTCTTTCAAAGTGTACTGTAACTTCACAGCGGGTGGCGAGAGTTGCATCTTCCCCGATAAAAAGAGTGAAGGGGTAAGAAATGTTCTCCTGACAGCCACAAAGCAAAACCCTTTAGGCAACTTCCCAAAAGTCCAGGTCTAGGGTAAAACAGTTTTGATGTCAGAATCACAATGCACAACAACACTTTTAAAAGCATCACATATCAAAATTAAGAAGAACACACTAAATTCAACTCGCATTTCAAGTACAGTCCATGGATTCCTGAAAAACCTCTTGTTCAGCTTAGCATGCTGAGAGGACTAGACGTACTAGACGTCTGTTCAATATGTCACACTATCTTAAGGTCACATCTGATTTTCACCGGATTTGCTGTTTTTTTTGTCCACTGAAAATCTATGGGACGATGTACCCATCACATCATAATGACATATCGAACGGCCTGTACTTTCTATCGCAGACTGTTATTTTCTGTTCACATCAAACTGAATAAGGTCTATATGAGCAACTCAACTCAAGATTTATTCTGTATTAGATTCTGCACACAAGTGTGATGAGTTACTTGCCTTAATGAGTCTCAGAATCAGAGTCACTGATGGAGAATCACTCAGTGGGGTGTGAAGGTGACTCTCACACACAAACAACAGAAGTAACTTCAGTGCATCCGCAGGTTCACCTCTTCACTCCAGCAGATGCAGACAACAGCAGACGATAACCTCCTCAGGCCTGTTCTCCCCAAGCACACATATTTGCCTTGGCAAGCTATTCATTCAAAACAACCCTTGTATTTTGATGGACCTCTTCACACTGGATGCATATTTTTTTGTGGCCAAGTTTTAGGTTATTTTTTTGTTCACTTAGCAAAAGAGCAAGTGCAATTTGCCTCATATAATGGTTGTGTTTTACATTAAAGTATATGAACGGTGTGACCCCCATAACACTGGATATGAAAATTCATCCTGAAAGCAAATCCTTTTTTTATTACTATTTTATTAGGTTTTTACTCACATTGTTGTTTGTTTAGCACAAATCTTTAAAGGGTACCTATTATGGCATTTAAAATGTTCCTAATAATGTTCTGGGAGTCCCCAACAACAGTTTTACATGCATGCAATGACAAAAAACACTTTTGTTGTCTTATAATATGCATTTATTTTTACCTGATTTGCTCATCGACTCCCTAATGATTCGTTTGACGACTCATTTGTCCAAACCCCTCCTTTGCGTGACGCTAATCGGCGGTGATTGGTCAGATGACCCAGTCAGTTATATTTTGTGTTAGCCCAAAGCTTAAACATATTGATAAAGCACTGCAGTACTACAATACGCTTCACATAATTTCACATATTTCAAAAAACAAAAAAAAATGACATTGGAGACCTAGAAGCTGCTGAGCGTAACTCTCACTCTCTCACACACACACACGCACGCACGCACGCACGCACACACACACACATAAAAGCAACAATTATTAATAGTACTTACAGGTTGTGATTCGGAGGATGAGCTGATCCAAATAAACTTGGTATTGAACCTTCCTATATCAGCCGACTCGCGAATCCACACTTGAAAGCATTTGTGTTTGTGAAGCGATCGTCATTAAAATAACGCGAACACAGCTCAAGGTGGCTATACTTGTGTGGTATAGTTGTAAATATAAACTCTAGCCACTGAGTCTTCACATGCTTGTCCCTGGGCAGTGAAAAAAAAAGTTTGCTTTTGATTCGCACTTCAGAGCAGAGTCTCGTCGACATGTTGTTGTCAGGTTTCTCTGTCTGCTCGGCGCGCGCACTGAGTGGGCGTGTCGAATTCAAATAACTTGTACAAGTGACGTACGAAAGTTAGAGAGAAATGCATCGTTCGTCTATCGATTCATATCAGCGACTCAGAGTCGACTCTTACTTTTGAGAGACAATAACTTTGTATACGGTGAACTTTCATATTTAAAACTTTGCAGGATGTTTTTGTTCACTTAGATCTATGTTACACACTACATGAAAGGTAATTTTCAAAATTCCATGATAGGTACCCTTTAATATAATTAAGTTAAATTATTAGATTACATTTTTTTAAAGGTTTTTATTACAATTTGTTTACATTTTTCAAGGCTTTTTTTTGTGTGCAGTTTACTCCGTAAAACAAATTTTATAAAATTAAAATTATAGTTCGAACTAAAATTTAGTTCACTCAGCAAGATAAATTCTTTCATTATATTAAAAATGACATTATTATATAAATTTTAAAAACATTTATTTAGGTTTTTAACTCACTTTAGTTTTCTCAGCAAAAAAATTTATATTATAGCACATTATGTTAAAATTAATTATTAATTAAGTTTTTTAATTAATTAAAGATTTTTATGTCACTTTTTTTGTTTGCTCAGCAAAAGATATGTATGATTATATATTAGATTAGATTAGTGTATAGCAGGGGTTCTCAAAGTCTATATTCAAAGGTCCAAATTAGAAATTTCATCAATGTCAAAGGTCCGGGGGGGGGGGGGGGGGGTGTTCGGTTTTTTTTTGTCGACGGGGGGGGTGGGGGGTGGTGGGGATGAGGCAAACACACGCATATTTGTGCACACACACGTAAGGTCGCTCTCTCACTCTCTGTCTTGCGCGCTACATGGTTTGGAGCTCGCGAGCTCTAGATTGCGGGGGATTTTGAAGTGAAGTGTCGCGTTGCGCCCGATTACGTCAAAAGCATACGCTCACTGGATGTCATGGCAACTAAATTACGGAGGAAACTTAAATATCTCGCCTTCGTTTTAATTTCGGACCATCTCAAAAAATAAACAAATGATTTTAACATGCGTTTATCAAAGTAGGAAATCCACACTTTTAATCCATTACACACAATTAGTGCTCTTGAAATACGAAATGGAGGCGGGTCCGGATTGAATTCCCTCCGGGTCCGGATCCGGACCGGAGTCCGGACTTTGAGAAGCACTGGTGTATAGAAATATTTGCATTGGCCATTATTCTAACAGCCATACAACTAATACAAAGACATTCCTCTACATGTGCATGATAGTTACAACATTGTGCAAACTGGATCCAAGAACATGTGAAACTCCTGCCTCGGACAGATTGACAGCTACACTGAAAAACAGATTCCCATTGGCTCTCTTCTACTCTCTTATTCTCTTCAGTATTGACTCCAGCTAACTCTCTCTTTCTCTCAGGCCAAACTCACCTCTTGGGTGAAGGAGAATCCAGGGTCGTGGTTCAGTGAATTCAAACGTGGTAAACTGGTAAGAGTGACTCCTCTTTTTTTGTCCTCCTGAAACAGTCTCCTATTTTACAGAGCAAAATGGCTCGCTGGCCCAAAGACAGTCCAGGCACTTGGTATAGTCGCTACAAGAGAGGGTCCATGGTAAGTAGGAATGCATGAGAGAAGGGGGCCCGGTGCCGAGGGTCCAGGGATCCTGGGCGATCGGTCTCTTGAAGGCCCGTGCTTCTGCATGCTTCTCGGGTCTCTTCATGGACGAGCATGGTCATCATCAGAACAGAAGCAAAAAGTGTGTTTGCACAGACTTATGGGTAATCTGAGGGCTGTAGGCGGAGACATCAGTCAGTCTGTTGACCCAAAAATAAAATGTAAACCCTAACTAACCTCAGATTTACAGATTTGTATGAGAAAGGTCTGACTGGTGGCATCCAACCTGTCTTCGGTTCCTGTAAGTTTGAGAAAATCACCTTGAAGTGACTGAGTCAGTTAACATGATCGTAGATCTGCTTTAAACGCTATAAGATACTCACCTACAGGACGATAGGCTGAGTCAAACATCTTCCATATAAGATACCTTGTTATACGTAGAACTTCACGCACCTTTTGTGGAGAAGATGATCACTGAAAACATTAAATGAGCTCAGTCCAAAGCAGCAAATAAATAAATACGAGGGAAATGTTGACTATAAATATAATTTAGTGAAGAGGCGTAACTGGTAGGTTACCAGGTAGGTTTCAATCATCAACGAACACCACTAACCACTCGGTGAGTTGCACAGTTTTGAAAACGAACGTTAAGGGTAGTTTTAAGGACATGTTTGTGCATGCCCATAGACAGCCACTCTGAAGCGCTCAGAGGCAATTCTAAAAGAGTCAAAAATTTGAGACAGGACCCATCGTCAAAATTTCTGTGTCCACCACTCTAGTTCATCCAAAACAAACTAGAAAATAGACTCAAAGTGCTAAATACCGGAAATATCCTTTAATGTACTATAGTACCTCCAGATTACATTCATACACATTCATAGAACATACTTTTTTAGCGGTTGTAAAGTAATTACTTAAAAACAAGCGCCTACTCAAGAGAGTATGCCATTTTGGACGCAGCTCGATTTCACATAAGCTGCTGCCTTAAAAGGAAAATACTAGATAGCAAGCTGTTCACTGGCGTTTGGAACAGATCCTTTGTGTCTGTGGTGTATCTCGGTCACTTCACTGAGCTTCTGGGTTCAGTCTCTGTTGACATGCAGCTGTGGTCATGAGGTAATGTGGTCATGGGCAGGTGTTCTTGGTGGGTTGCATGCATGCATGGAAGGTCAATGCATATGAGTGTGTGAGCGGAGTTCCTAATCGTAAGTATATCATGTGTGTGTGTGTGCATGGGGCATGTGCTAGCTCTCTCAGTCAGACATGTGTGTGTGTTTGTGGATCAGAGGAGATGGAGTTTTCTTCTAAACATGGGTTGGTATATTCAAGAATGAAAACAAAACATTTGCATATTAATGCAAATGTTGCATCACACCACAAGGGGAGAATTTGCATATAAACCAGTACAACTCATTTGAATATATTAGTGATATTTTTCACTGGAGTCTGTAACAAAATGAGTTTAAAATCCATGTTTGAATGTGTAAATGAATTTTGGTGTTTAATACATGCAGGGCATATCTGTACTGGGAAAAGAGTTTTGTGCTCTTACCTGACTGAGGATCAAAGTTAAAAGTTTAACCGCTGTTCTTTTGAACTTTGTTCATCAAAGTATCCTGAAAAAAGTCAGTTGATAATACTAAGAAATGTGTCTTGAGCAGCAAATTAGCATATTAGAATGATTTCTGAAGAATCGTGTGACACTGAAGACTGAAAATTCAGCTTTGATCACAGGAATAAATTACATTGTAACATATATTTAAATATCATTTCAAAATATTATTACAACTTAAAAAAAATCTGTTTTTACTGTATTTTTGATCAAATAAATGCACTCTAAATGACCCCAAACTTTTAAACGGTAGAGAATATACATAAATACATAATGGTTATAGATAAGTATTTATTCAAAAGGATAGCTTGACAATAATTTCATAAATGCTTTTGTCTTGTTTTCCAGTAAATGTATTTACAAAATATTTTAAACAAGATAAATTTACTTGAAGCAAAACTGTAATATATAAAGATAAAACATTTTCTAGAGGATATATTTTATTTTCCTACCATTTTGGTAATTGTTTTTTTTTTCTTAATCTGAAATATTCCTTAAAAAATAAGTTTTTTTTTTTTTTTTGCCGTTGTAGACTTTTATACCCAAATCTTAAACAGTAGTCAGCAGTGTTGGGGATAAAGCATTAGAAGTAATGGAAGTTACGTAATCAGATTACTTTTTCTCAAGTAACTAGTAAAGTAATGCATTACTTTTAAACCGACAACAAAATATCCAAGTTATTTTTTTCAAATAAGTAACACAAATGACTTTGTTTGTAATGACTGACACCTCTCCTGTCCCCATGTTGAGCGAAATCGTGAGTAAGGCGTTGTGTGCGCTGTGTAAACATGATGTGTATTGTATTTCTAGACTAAATGTGAACATGACTTATTCATTTCACTTCTGGTGTGAAAAGGCCTTTTATATTTGCCAAAGATAGAACTTTTTGTTAAAGCTACACTGTGTAACTTTTTTAGTTTATTCTTAGCTAAAAACACTTAGTTCTTTCAAAAATATATGTGCTCATTAATGTATATTTACTTCGTTCAAGTAATAAAGTATTCTCGTGAGTGTATAATATGCCATTGAAAATACATACGGGTAAGGGGTTCTAATGTCGGTCGCCATGTTGCCCCTCCATCTTGAAAGTACATTAGCCAAAGAGGGACATAGGCCGTTAATTCAAGCTTCGCCTTTCGCGTTTTAACACTCGATGGCACCGTGTCGAATGTGGACGAGGTCGAACTGGAAGCCATGTTAATCTTGGACTACATTGGCCACCGTAGGAGTTAACACGAAATCGGAATTGAGAAGAACAGAAACAAATATTCACTGGATGGTCATATACCTTTCAACCGCTAGATGGGGGTAAAAATCACACAGTGTAGCTTTAATAAAAAACAAAAACGCAAGCCCAGCCAAGGTGAGAAAAAGTAACTGAAAAGTAATATAACTCATTACTTTCCATAAAAAGTTACTAAGTAACTCAATTAGTTACTTTTTTAGAGAGTAAATCAATATTGTAACACATTACTTTTAAAAATAACAAATCCCCAAACACAAGTAGTCCGTGAGCATAATGTACCATTGGACCGTAGGGGTGTGATGTGCAGTTTTCAGCAGATCCTCTAGGGGGCGTTGGTCCAGCCGGTATCTAGAACGCATTGTCTGTTTCTCTGTGCAGCTCTCGTACGTGGATGCGGAGGGCAATCCCATCGGAGTGGTGCAGATGACATTCCTGCGTTTACTCAGTGCCACGGCTCGACAGAACCTGACCTACAGCTGTCACCAGTCAGTGGCTTGGCACGACCAGGATTTGGACAATTACGATAAAGCCATCCGATTCCTGGGCTCCAACGATGAGGAAATGTCTTACGATAACAACCCGTACATCAGAGCAGCCGTCGACGGCTGCGCGGTAAGAGCCACAAATACCTATTTATTCGAGCAAGTTTAAACTGAATTCTCTGTTTGTAATGCTCCATTTCTTTCCTCCCGCAGTTGAAAAAGGGCTATGAAAAGACTATTCTTGAGATCGACACACCGAAAGTGGAGCAGGTACCATTTGTTGACATTATGTTTAACGATTTCGGCGGAGCAACGCAGAAGTTCGGCTTTGAGGTCGGACCGGCCTGCTTCATCGGCTAAGACTGCTCAGCGAGCACACACCAACAAAACATATTCATTTTCTCCGAAAAAAAAACAAAACACAAGAAAGAAATAGGATGACTTATTTGTAAAGTTTTGTGTTTCCAAACAAACCCAGCAGATACCAAAGTAAGGATAAAAGAAATTTGAAGAAAGAATGGATGTCTAAACAATGGGTTCTTATAACAGAGCAACCTTTTTAACCTCAGTGTACCCTCTGCATCACATGCAAGTTTTGAAACTGGATGAGGTCATCGCTCATGTCTCTCCCAGCCCCGCCCACTTTACGCTGACTCTTTGCCCCTCCCACAGGCTGTATAGACTAGATCCATCTTTTTTAACTTCCCGCCTGTTCATGGACCCGTAGCGCCGCGCACGTCCGGTTCGGCATTTTCGTACGAGAAATCTTTTCAGTCGGTTTGTTTGCTTGGGTTTTATGTTGTTCCAACTTCTATGCTTTATGTTTATTTTTTTTTTGTGCATACTTGTCTTCCATTCCCTGGAATGGTAATTATATATATAAATATATATAAATAATTTTTTTTCTATGTTTGTAAGTACTTTCTGTATATTTTTTTTCTGGTGAAGTGTTTGTTTCAAAACATGCATGTGAACCCATTGAGCGATAAGGACAGAGCTGCTGATTATTAAATTTCTTTTTTTATAAATCACAACCAAATAAATAACTGAACCCTCCCCCCCCCCCCCCAAAAAGGAAATTTCCAGTGAACCTGAAGTAAAGAAAATAAAGGAAATGATTAAAGTACGACAAAAAAGTAACAGCAACAAAATGTCTTATTGCAGATCTTTTTGTAATTTAAACAACAAAATGACAATAAAAGTAAGAAACATCCGTAATGTGAGCATTAATTTGCTACCTGTCGTGTTGAAGTCCGTGGGTCTGTGAGATCGCGACCCGTGTGCATGAGGGGAATCTCTGATCTGATGTTCATGAATCTGTGCTTCCCTGTATCAGAAGAGCACATGTCACACTGAGGAAACACAATATCAGTAAACTAGGTGCTATTTCCTTCTGTCTGTGGTGCTACCAATATATATATACCTTTTTTTTCTCGTAATTGTTTGTTGTAACTGAAAACGGCTCTGCGGTGATGCCCAAGTGCTTCCACGTCCTCTGTCAAAGTCCTAGCTTTGCTTCCCGAGGTGGCCAAATACTCTTATGCATGCCATAAAATCATATTCATTTATAGATGAGAACACATTTTTCTTCTGTTATCATTCCTCAGCACATCTGACAATGTCCATAATATATTGATTGGCTTTAGTTCACACTTTGCATTACAGTGTTCATAGCACAGTCTATTTACATGAAGAACTTTATTAGAAATGGTTCATTGGAGCAGAATTACTGTTAATGCCGTTGACCCTGTAATGTAAAGTGTTACTCTAGTTAGCTTGAAAACAAGCTGTTGCATTGGAAACGAAAGGTCTTTTTACATACTTCAAGTTTTAGCATTTGAAAGCGCTCTGAGAATTAGCTTGGGACCTTTTGATTAGATATTTTTGGAGGGTTCTGTGAATATTTTAACCAAAACGCTTTGAGGAATGACTAGTTAACTCAGCTTTCCTTCCAAAGAGATTTCTCTTAATTTAAGAGACCGAGAATCAGATTGTCTTGTGTGATTATTGTACATTCGCTAGCATATATTCCCTCTTCACCTGTCAGAATTGTGAGGATTTGTTGTCAATGACTAGAGCCATCTTGTTATTCGTCTATCATCTTTTGCCACTTGACATTTCCCTGCATTCTTTTGTCCCGCTTTTGACCACTAGACCTGCTACTGCAAGATCTTGCTCTCCATTTTTTGATTAAATATGACTTGAACTGTTTCTTTAAGAGGATTCAACATGGAATATGCAGTTTTGACACAATTTTATCAGTACGAAACTAAACGATTTTCAACCAATTCTTCTGTATATTTTAAAACCAGCAGTAATGCTGCCAATAAAGTTTATTCTGTTTTGTTGTTTTGTCTTTGTAATGTTTGTTTATTTGTTTGTTTGTTTTTTTGCGGTCGTGTCAAACCTGTGTACGAGCAGATAGAAGAGGTATTGGTTTTGTGTCAATAAATTCAAGTTTACTGTGTCCACCCACCCTTGTATGTGTTTTGAAGCATTAAAACTTTTCCTGTATGCATGAAATTGTTAAGCTTTCTTTTGATGTTTCTTCTTCCCACAGCCACAATCTCTTTTCTCAGCGGTATGATACATCTTCCTCACAGTGCTCCGGGGAAAACAGGCCTGTCCTTCATTGTGAAATGTTTGTTGTAACTCTCGACCAAAGCCCATGTTCCTTTGTAGTATATTTATTGTATTATTTAAAAAAATAATAAATGTTAATTGATACCAGTAGTGTTCTTGATATCTGATAAATATATATCTGATATCAGATATACATCTTTATATCTGATAACTGTTATCAGTGTGATATATAATGTAGAGATGCATGGACCTGTGAAAGGAAATGAAATTTAGAAATATCAGTGTGGTCATACACACCTGGAACAAAACCTAAAAACAACTTTTCTTCACATTTGAGAGAAAACATTTTAACTAAAAGGGGCGTACATCTTGGTAAGCATTATGACACGAACAAAACCTGATGATTTTTGATGTTCCACAGAGAATATTGAGCTGCAATGGAAGCGTGATTGACACATTTACTTACATTTGATTAGACATATCGAAATATTAATTATTTTACATATTCGTTTTATATTATAATACAGACAATTTTCAACTTTTAAAGTTTCCAACATAATTTTGAACCACTGTAGTATAAAAGAACACCACAATGATGTAAAAATGAGAGACTGTAACAACCAGATCATTGAACATGTCATGGACATTTTATATCTAAATATATATTTTTAAACACTTTTCAGAAATATTTCTGGAAACAAGTTAAAAATTGCATGACCCTATTTTAACCCATTAGACAGGTCTGTGATGTGAAAACTAATGTTGCCTGACAACCATCAAATGCCTTTTTTTTTCCTTCAAAACATGAAAATGCTTCCTGTGAATGCTTTCCCTAGTCTTTTATATTATTAGAATTAATGTTTCTGTTATTTGAAATCCCTTTTGAAGGATTCTGTTTAAACTTGTAGTTTGTAAAAGGTTTCTTTTTTTTTTTGGATTACTTGCAGCAGATAGTGAAGTAAAAGCATCATCAAGTGGTCTTAAAGGCGCACTATGCAAGAATTGTACCTTAATATAACAGCTTCAAAGTCATTTCGGGGGTAAACAAACTCATAGTAGGGCAAATCATCCTGGTAGTAAAGCTTGGGGGGGACGCCGCTGGAAAAACCATCAATGCGAGTTTGAGTGGAGCGCCCCCGACAAATCTCGCGAGAATCACGACATGCTTTTGGGCAACGACGTCAAACTTGTTAAACTGTGCAGCCTCTCTGCTCAACCCGTAAATAAATTCATCGATCCGCGAATTTTGAGTTCTTTAATGGTCTAGTTCATTGGTTCCCTCAGGGGGGCGCCAGAGTTCACAGGGGGGCGCGGGAGCGGATGCTTTGAGGTGAATAAAGATGCATAAAATGTTCTACTAATCATTTTATATTTAATATAAATTAAAAATGTAATAAAAATGTAATATATATTTTATATATTATATTTACAAAACTTAAAAAAAAATCATATGCTAACAATGCCGATTTCAATTACAATTTCGTTATTTCAAATGTAGGCGCGGTGTGCGTGGCAAGCGCACCCATGCGCGACCACAACAGTGCCCAACATCAAATGGCAAACATAATGCAAGCGGAACGAAACTGCTCGTTATTGTGTGGTTGACCGACCGTTTATCAGTTTGGACCAGTGCAGCGCGAGCCGATCGTGATCATGCATGACACTGTTACTACACAGCGCTAATAAGAGATCCAGTAAAGAAAGCATTTGAATTTGCCACAGAAGTAATAACATCGCTGCGAGATCTAGAGAGAAACATTCACATTTCTCCGTTATTAACGGATCAAACCGCGCGTGGAAACCAGGAAGGTGCAGTGAATGAACTATCCATTGTCCAGATCTGCAACATTCACCATGGATTTACTGTAGTAACACTCACTGCAATCATGAAAGTTTTGCATGAATAGTAGGCTATTGTAACCCTTCACTCAATTTGATAGACACAAAGTCTGAGTATGGACCAGTTTGATCAGAAGTCTAAATTCGCCTGGAGAGAATAAGGAGGTCGCAACAATAATGACTCACTCACACAAGGTGTGATGTTTAACTGATTTGTATTTAGTTTGTATTGAATTCAGAAACTTGAATTCATAACTGGGAAGTATGAAAGAAGAGAGAAAAAAAATAATAATAATAATATAGGAAAGAAGAAAAAAAAATACAATTTGTACTTTTCAAATAAACAAAAATACTCTTATACACTTTTTTTCAAATGCCCTAAATGACTCAAAGGTAAGTATAATCACTCGTCTGGTAAACACTATGTAAATTATTACATTAATCTCATTTGTTCCCTCTTTGTCTTACTCGCATTTCATTTTTTTTCTTTGGGAATAAAATAAAATTTAAAAAAATAAATAAATCAAATAAATTCAAATTTAGTCACCACCAGTAACACTGAATGCACTTTATAGCTGAGGATCTTAATTTAGAATGTAATCAAGTGTTAAATTCACCATTTGATACCTTGCTTCCAACTTTCAAAACAAAAATATAGAATAAAAGAATAAATAAAAGCAATCACATTTGCAAAAGTTAATGAAACAAAAAGAAGAAAAAAAAAACAATTATATACAAAATTCAACTTAAATTCCCTTCACAGGGATTTAACCCTTTTTTTCACAAACGAGTTCGGTCTCACAGTCTCTCAAAGTTACATTCACACAACTTTGTGAATATGGTCGAAATCCTTAAACGACAATGATAGGTATTGTTCGTTACTCAGTCTCTCCTCTTGACTGAAATCCTTGCGAATGAACAGTGAAAAGACTAAGTGCTTTTAGTTCAGTTTCCTACCATTCCACATCAGCAACGATACTCAATTCCACGCAATCCATTCACTGTTGGGTCTGTGCGGCTCGCCAGTCCCGACTCCTTCCGCGAACATGAGAGTCAGAACGAAAATCCGGAATCCAGGAACTCCGATCCAGAAAACATCAATTCACAGCCAGCACTCAGGATGATGAAATAATCAGGCAAAATAACAAAAAGAAAGAAGAAAAAGACAGGAACAAGAGGAAAAAAAACCTGACCTTGAATACAAGGTCACAAAAAGAAAATCCTTGTTAGTTTTCTCCATAACATACACATATTACATCACCAATGTTTAACACAGCATCAAAATGGCGATCGCGTTTCATTACATACAACGTGCAAGCATTCGTTCACCAAATGTGGTTGTAAAGAAAAATACATTAATAAATTAACTCAAGCAGATTTCTCATTTATATTTCACTTATATAAACTTTTCATAAACATTTCACCCATATGAGATAAGTGTAACTCACCAAGACCTGATGAACTTGAACATAAAATCGGTTTTAGGTCTGCAAAACTCAGTTTCCACTCAATCTTCTGCTCCTTCTCGCAAAAATATGTTCTATTTAATGATCTCTTTGATATGTGAACGCACTATGCGTTAACAAGGCTGCTTCTCCGCAACTGCGTCACACATCGAGTAAACGGTCTCTTTTACATAAATCTTCACTTCTCTTCTGCTATGTCGTCTCTGGACACATAACTTCAATACTACTCAGTTATCTGAAAATAAAACCACCAATTTCTTTGGTAATATCTGAAAATAAAGAAATACTCGGATTTCTTTGGAGAGAGCTGAATCACGTCTGCTCTCGTCTGCTCTGCACACCAAAAAGGAAAAATCGAACTCCGGAAAAAAAAATGCGCTACACAACATTCTCAACTCTTATTGGTCGGTTCTTCCAAACAAAAATTATTTTAATTGGCTTTTCTAAAAACACACAAAAATTATTAATAAAATGAAAATAATATAAATATTCTGCTTATTCATGTGTTTTTTTTTTATTTAATTTTTGTAACCTGGGTTACACCCTCCCCCGTTGACCTGCATATGGCTGTGTCGTCAACACTGACAAAGGGTCGCCCGGTACCATGACACATTTACCCCAGATCATATCTGAATTTTCTTCAGACTGAGCAAAAGCAGCACTTTGTAATAAGGACTGAACCACTGAGATTAAAGGATTGCCTAATTGAGGATAGTGAAATTTCTTTGGGGGTTTGATTTGCCTTGCGGAACGTCTAATCCCATCAGACTCTGGGTCTTCTTCCTCTGACACCCCTTCACTTGACATACCTTCTTCAGGGACTATCTCAGGTCTAGGACCATTACCCTCGTCCTGAACAACCCTCAGATCTTCAACTAGATTCAGCACTTCATCTTCCAGCCACTCACTCACCAACTCACGGTTAATGCAATTCTCCTCCCCAGACACTATTACAGTGTCATCTGCTCTACATTCTCCAGGATCAACTTCCATATTCTCAGACTCCACTCCATTACTCACAGGTAAGTTCTCATTCACTTCACACACTTGTTCGTTTACTTCGCTAATCTCACGCTGTTTCTCTTTCAGGGGATCAACATTTGTCTGACTGGTACCCGCTATTTCAGACTCAACTGTGTCGGTGATTGGGAAATTTTCCAAATGATAGGAAGAACTCTCAGGTGGGATGTAGTGTGTAACCACTTCTACTAATTCTCTAGGTAAAAAACAATTAGGAGACTCATTCTCAGAATTCTCTTCATCGGTTGAATTACCTGCCTCATCAGCATTTTCCGTACCCAACTGAGGCCTTGCTCGACATCTTTGACGCACTTTGGGTAAGATTGTCTCGTCTGCCACCACACCGGGTAAGAACCCACAAGGTAAGAGCAGGTCTCGGTGCAGAGTACGGACAGGACCCTCTTTCCCTTCAGGACAAACAGTGTACACAGGAACGTCTTGTGCTTTCTTCAACACTAAGTAAACATCCGATTCCCATTTGTCTGCCAGTTTCTGTTTACCTCTCAACCGGACATTCCTAACTAAAACCCTATCACCCACTTCCAAACTGGAAGCAACTACATTTCTGTCAAACCTCTTTTTATTCTGTTCAGCTACTTTCATGCTATTTTTCAAAGCCAATTTGTAGCTTTCTTCTAGCCTATTCTTTAGAGAGGTTACATACTTTGAGTGGGATTGACCAGATTCGTCGTTCAAGATGCCAAAAGCCATGTCCAGCGGCAAACGAGGCTGCCTTCCAAACATGAGCTCATAGGGTGAGTAACCGGTAACATCGTTTCTGGTGCAATTGTACGCGTGCACCAGCGGTTTGACATACTCTTTCCAGTGAGCTTTCTGTTTGTTCTCTAAAGTGCAGAGCATCTGCAGCAAAGTTCTATTAAACCTCTCTACTGGGTTTCCCCTAGGGTGGTATGGCGTTGTTCTTACTTTGCGAATGCCAGCGATCTTACACAATTCCCGGATGGTATGGGACTCAAAATCTGGCCCTTGATCGCTGTGTAGCTTCTCTGGAAACCCATAATGTACTAAAAATTGGTCCCAGAGGCACTTAGCAACAGTCTGAGCTTTCTGATTTCGAGTGGGAATAGCGACAGAGTACTTCGTAAAGTGATCAGTGATGACCAAAATGTCTTTAGTGTTGCTGCTGTCGGGTTCTACTGACAGGAAGTCCATACAGACCAACTCTAATGGCCTGCTGGTCTGTATGTTTACCAATGGAGCAGTCTTCTGCACGGGAGACTTTCTTCTGACACAACGCTCGCAAGTCCTGATCTTCCTTTCCACGGCATTTGCCATTCGTGGCCAATAAAACCGGGAACGAAGAAGATCAAGGGTCCTTTCCACGCCTAGGTGGCCCATATCATCGTGCAAACAGGTAAGTACCATCTCCCTGAGATCTTTAGGCAATGCTAGCTGTCTTTTCACTTTCCCTTGGTCCAGACGCTTCCGATACAACAACCCGTTTCTCATTTCAAACTTATTCCATTCCTTAAGCCACAAAACAACTTCCAATGGCTTCCCTTTCACACTGTGTGGCTTTTCGTTTGACTCTAGACATTCAATGACCTGTCTTATTTCAGGGTCCTCCCTCTGTCCGCGCATCAAATCATTCTCAGACAATCTAGGAATGGCAGGTAGGCTATGGTCACACTCATCCATAAATCCCTGAGGTAATGCATCTGCAGTCACAACTAAGGACTCAACTAAAGCTACAGGAGAAAATTTGGTGAATCTGATTCCGCTCACATATAGCCCTCACCACCTCAGGAAACATAACCTGCTGCCCCTGTTCGGCCTCACCTAGATGGTTTAAGGTGAACTGTCTGATGCGTTCCCGTTCCTTCTGGGACTCAAAATCATCCCTGAGCTGACCATTCGGACGTCGAGACAATCCGTCTGCGTCTTGATTTTGGGTACCTGCTCGATACTGGAGTTTGAAGTTAAAAGTGGACAGACTGGACAACCACCGGTAGCTTGTGGCATCAAGTTTTGCTGAAGTTAGGACATACGTTAAGGGATTACTATCTGTCACTACTGTGAATTCACTCCCATACAAATAGTCACTAAACTTAATGGTAACCGCCCACTTAAGCGCTAAAAACTCCAGCTTATGAGCTGGATACTTAGCTTCACTGCGAGTCAAACCCCTACTGGCATACGCAATGACCCTTAGCTGGCCCTCCTGCTCTTGATACAAAGCAGCACCGAGCCCGGTGGTGCTGGCATCAGTATGCAAAAGATAAGGTAGCTTGGGATCGGCATAACCCAAAATTGGAGCAGTTGTCAATTTGTTCACAGTGTTTTCAAACGCTTGTTGGCATTCAACAGTCCATCTATCCCCTAACGGCTCTTTTGGGTTGAAGTAGGGCCGATTTACTTCCTTACACTTAGTTCTCCTCCTAACTGGGGGATACCCGGCTGTGAGATTATTAAGGGGTCTAACAATCTTGGAAAAGTCCTGTACGAATCTACGGTAATACCCAGCAAATCCTAAAAAGGATTTCAACTCTCTTAGATTTTGTGGTCTCGGCCAGGTTTTTACGGCTTCGATTTTATTTGGGTCAGTACTCACACCATGTTGGGACACAATATGACCTAAATACCGTACAGACGTCTGAAAAAAACTGCACTTGTCAGGAGAAAGTTTTAAGCCGTACTCTTTCAACCGGTTAAGGACTTGTAATAGACGGCGTTCATGCTCCTCAAGGGTCTCTGAAAACACAATCAGGTCATCGATGAAGACCAGAACCTCACTTCGATTCAAGTTCCCCATGCAACGCTCCATGAGCCGCTGAAAAGTACTTGGGCGTTTGTTATACCCTGGGGCATCCGGTTAAACTCCCAGAACCCCAGGGGACACACAAAGGCCGTCTTTTCCTTATCCTGCTCGTCCATCTCAATCTGATAGTATCCAGATTTCAGGTCGAGAACGGAGAACCATTTGGAGCCAGTAAGTACCGAAAACGCCTCTTCAAGATTTGGAAGGGCATAGGCGTCCTTAATGGTCTGCGCGTTCAGCTTCCTGAAATCGATACAAAGCCGTACAGAGTTATTTTTTTTCTCACCACAACAATGGGAGAAGCGAAAGGAGATTCAGACTCCCTTATCACTCCAGCATCGAACAACTCCTGCAAGTGTTTCCTAACTGCACTAACATCATGAGGATGAATTGGTCTGGGTCTGTGTTTGAAAGGGGTCTCATCACTGAGCCTAATGCGATGTTTCACTTTGTCAGTATGGCCATAATCCATATCATGCAAAGCGAAAACTTCAGGCATCGCACTCAACAAGGCAGAGATCCGACTTTTCCATTCCGTTGGCAAAGGTGAGTCACCGAAATCAATGTTTACCTGCGTTTCTGGTGATTCTGCTCGGGCTTGTGGGGAATCAGTTTTCTGGGGAGCCTCTATCACTTGCTGGACTGAATACATTTCAGCTAACACTGTCTTAGGAGGAATCACAATGTCAGCATGGGTTTCATTTCTGACCAACACAGGCACACGAGCAGAACGTCTGCTGGGCAGGGTGTGTAAACCACTAGCAATGACTAAACCACCTGGTAAGTTAGACAATTCAGAAGGCCCAATGACTGCCAAGTTCTCTGAGAGGCAACTCTTAAGATGAAGCACACCCTCAAACACTGCACTACCACCCGCAGGCACCGTTTCAGCATTGTCTCCACCCAATGTTACATGCCCCAAGGTCTCTGCACATCTCTGCTTATGCCTGGCACTCAGAACCTTAAGCACAGCTCGATACCCACTAAAAGCTGGGTTGAGCTCAACATCTCCTCCTTGAGCACGAGTATCATACAAGGTATCCAAAGAGTTTGTCCCCACTAATATCTGTTGCACCCCCACCAAGTCAGGGACCACTAAGGCAAGAGTATAAATTTCGGCCTCTAACGCCAAAAATTCTTTAGGGAAAGTTAAAGTAAGTTCTATATACCCTAAATAGGGCACAGACTGCCCGTTGGCCCCCTCTACCTCCAACAAGGCATCTAACGGCTTGACTGGATGATCTGCTAAATGTTGCTTGTGGAATGAGGACGGAATTGTGGTCACTTGGGACCCAGTGTCCAATAAACAATTCACTGGTATTCCATTTATGCACAACTGGGCAGTGCACTTTGTCCCTATTAATCCTTTTGGCAACCTTCCTGAGAATCTGCCTTTTGAACAAGTGTCAAAGGCTTTCCTGCTCTTTTTAGGGCATTGAAACTCAGTGCCGTTCTCTGCATGCCCTACTGCAGAAACGGCCTGGAGTTTACCTGCTGCGATTTCACTTGGTTCTGCAAGTCCCATTGGGCTTGTTTCTCTCTCAACAAACACCGTTTTCTGGCCACTTTGGAAGGGTCTGGGTCATTTCCACAGTGGGAAACCATGTGCCCATCTTCGCCGCAGCGAAAACAGTACCCTGGACGAGGTCGGGGCAAGCCTGCCCCGCTCTCAGTTGACTCAACCTGTCTAGGCCACGCCTTCTCAAAATTTCCACGGGAACCTAACTGGTTTTGTGTTCGACTTTTCTGTGCTTCCATTGTAACCATTTGAGCTTTTAATGCAGCTACTTGCTTTGTTAGCTCTGCAAGTTCTGAAGTACTTGAGTTAGCGTACAGTGGTTTCTTAGGCACAGCTGACTCCATAGCCTGGACTTGCGCTCTCAACTCTTTTACTTCTGCTCTTAATTTAGAAAATTCAGCTTCCTGGCAATCAGCCTGCCCCTTCTTAAAACCTGTAATCTTCTGAGGAGTTAACTGCATTTGAGTGCCTGACATTGTTCTTTTTGCCTGGTCTATTTGAGTAATCGCTTCACCTCCTGACTCAGTAACATGAGGGGACAACTGATGTACAGTAGCTTTTGACTTAAAAGGGTGTGAGCTGAGTCTATTCATCCCCAAATGGCTTCGCATGCGCTCCTCTTTGGAAGCTTGCTTGTCCTCCTCAGCCCTAACAGACATTACTAATTCAGCAAACGTAGGGGGGTTAAGCTTTCTTTCTTCAAGACGCAAATTTCCAAGCAACCGGTTATCCCAACACCCTCTACAAAACTGCTTTAATAAGCTGCGGTCACGCTCTGCTTCTGGAATGCCCTCCCTCCGTACTGCCGCACTTAGCATGACTTGCAGCCGATGCAGGTAGCTAGAGGGTTTCTCCCCTTGGTTTTGCAACAATGTCATAAATTTTGCCAATAACTCGTCGCCATCTTCAACTGATCCATAGACAGACTCTAACAGCTCTAAATAAACCACTGGAGATGCTTGAGGGCCAATGTGCTTTACAACATCAGCCGCTGGCGGTAAAAGGCTGTCCAGTATTTTTCTGGTTCGGGACAAGTCAGAAATGGATGGGTCATCAAGCAAAAAAATCAACGCTCGCCCTCCAGGTATCAAAGTCGGGTTCATTAGCTGGTCGGGGAACTTTCCCTGAAAATGACCTCAAGCGCACAGGAACATACTGAGTTGATACAGCATCAGTTGCTCGCACAATATGTTCGACTACAACTCGTTGTACGCTAGGGTGGCTTATTACATTCATGGGCAGAGCAGTACACAAGGGCACCGGATTTGCCTCGTTAGTCTTGGTCAGGTTTTGATCTTTGCTTTGCTGGCTACTTGACAAAGGTACACTATCTGACATTGAAGGTGCAGTCATCTCTTCAACTACTCTTTGTGACTGAGTTGATAACCGACGGGTTTGAGAATCAACTACAATAGGACACTCATTTTCATCACTTGACGTGGGTGATGGTTCAACGAAAGCACTAGCAGCATTAAGCTTCTTAAGCTCCTCTTGAATTATAACCTGCAAGGGTTTTCCGCTAAATCTCGCAATTTCTTGCAATTCCTCCAGATAATTGCTAGTGACATCACCCTCAGTCATCTGCGAGTAAACACTGCTCAATGCACACACATTAAAGAAGGTGTCTGCATTAGAAGTATTAACAATTCGTAATGGCAACAAGGATCGCAGCGCATCCATAGCTGAGCTATATTGGAACTCTATTATAGCTTGCTGATGAAATTCAGAGGATGGACTATCAATGAGTAAGGTTCGTTTTATGCTACCATAGCGCATCAGCCATGACTCAAGATCTTGATCGGATTCAGATAGTGTTATACCGCTCACTAGAACGGCATCACAAACACGCACTTTCTCTCGTCTCACAATGTCCATAATTCTTAACTGTTCTACACTGTTTTCTCACACTGAGAAATCACTATTGTTGTATGACACTCCAAATTCTCCTGGCTGGCTTGCCAACTTGTAACCCTTCACTCAATCACAAACACGCACTTTCTCTCGTCTCACAATGTCCATAATTCTTAACTGTTCTACACTGTTTTCTCACACTGAGAAATCACTATTGTTGTATGACACTCCAAATTCTCCTGGCTGGCTTGCCAACTTGTAACCCTTCACTCAATTTGATAGACACAAAGTCTGAGTATGGACCAGTTTGATCAGAAGTCTAAATTCGCCTGGAGAGAATAAGGAGGTCGCAACAATAATGACCAACTCACACAAGGTGTGATGTTTAACTGATTTGTATTTAGTTTGTATTGAATTCAGAAACTTGAATTCATAACTGGGAAGTATGAAAGAAGAGAGAAAAAAAATAATAATAATATAGGAAAGAAGAAAAAAAAATACAATTTGTACTTTTCAAATAAACAAAAATACTCTTATACACTTTTTTTCAAATGCCCTAAATGACTCAAAGGTAAGTATAATCACTCGTCTGGTAAACACTATGTAAATTATTACATTAATCTCATTTGTTCCCTCTTTGTCTTACTCGCATTTCATTTTTTTCTTTGGGAATAAAATAAAATTAAAAAAAATAAATAAATCAAATAAATTCAAATTTAGTCACCACCAGTAACACTGAATGCACTTTATAGCTGAGGATCTTAATTTAGAATGTAATCAAGTGTTAAATTCACCATTTGATACCTTGCTTCCAACTTTCAAAACAAAAATATAGAATAAAAGAATAAATAAAAGCAATCACATTTGCAAAAGTTAATGAAACAAAAAGAAGAAAAAAAAACAAATTATAACAAAATTCAACTTAAATTCCCTTCACAGGGATTTAACCCTTTTTTTCACAAACGAGTTCGGTCTCACAGTCTCTCAAAGTTACATTCACACAACTTTGTGAATATGGTCGAAATCCTTAAACGACAATGATAGGTATTGTTCGTTACTCAGTCTCTCCTCTTGACTGAAATCCTTGCGAATGAACAGTGAAAAGACTAAGTGCTTTTAGTTCAGTTTCCTACCATTCCACATCAGCAACGATACTCAATTCCACGCAATCCATTCACTGTTGGGTCCGTGCGGCTCGCCAGTCCCGACTCCTTCCGCGAACATGAGAGTCAGAACGAAAATCCGGAATCCAGGAACTCCGATCCAGAAAACATCAATTCACAGCCAGCACTCAGGATGATGAAATAATCAGGCAAAATAACAAAAAGAAAGAAGAAAAAGACAGGAACAAGAGGAAAAAAAACCTGACCTTGAATACAAGGTCACAAAAAGAAAATCCTTGTTAGTTTTCTCCATAACATACACATATTACATCACCAATGTTTAACACAGCATCAAAATGGCGATCGCGTTTCATTACATACAACGTGCAAGCATTCGTTCACCAAATGTGGTTGTAAAGAAAAATACATTAATAAAATAACTCAAGCAGATTTCTCATTTATATTTCACTTATATAAACTTTTCATAAACATTTCACCCATATGAGATAAGTGTAACTCACCAAGACCTGATGAACTTGAACATAAAATCGGTTTTAGGTCTGCAAAACTCAGTTTCCACTCAATCTTCTGCTCCTTCTCGCAAAAATATGTTCTATTTAATGATCTCTTTGATATGTGAACGCACTATGCGTTAACAAGGCTGCTTCTCCGCAACTGCGTCACACATCGAGTAAACGGTCTCTTTTACATAAATCTTCACTTCTCTTCTGCTATGTCGTCTCTGGACACATAACTTCAATACTACTCAGTTATCTGAAAATAAAACCACCAATTTCTTTGGTAATATCTGAAAATAAAGAAATACTCGGATTTCTTTGAAGAGAGCTGAATCACGTCTGCTCTCGTCTGCTCTGCACACCAAAAAGGAAAAATCGAACTCCAACCGCGTGCGAAATCCGGAAAAAATCCGGTTCTTCCAAACAAAAATTATTTTAATTGGCTTTTCTAAAACACACAAAAATTATTAATAAAATGAAAATAATATAAATATTCTGCTTATTCATGTGTTTTTTATTTATTTAATTTTTGTAACCTGGGTTACACCATGCCTTCAAGTAACATTACGTCGGTTTTATTTTGACATTATGAATACAATTGCTGCCCTCAAATGTTAATCTGAAATAAAATAAACCTTGGTTTATAACTACTACAATATTACATTTCATTATTTCCAAGAAGCTGTTTTGTTTTATATGCTCATAAGAAGAATCAATTATAGCTCCAGAAGTACTCAAAGTAAAAAATACCACACTTTATTATGTTAGTTTTAATATATAAAAAAAGAAATCAAGGAAATTTCTCTGGCATTTCTTTCTTTTTCCTGTATCAAAAACGTACCAAACCGTACCGTGACACAATATATATATTAGTGCTGGGAAAAAAATGATTGCAGCCAAAATAAAAGTGTTTGCATAATATATGTGTGTGTCTGTGTGAACTGTGTATAATTATTTTGTATATAAAATGGGGGTCACGGATTGTTAAATATGTACATGGGGGGGGGGGGGGGGGGGGGGGCCAAGGAAAAAGGTTGGGAACCACTGGTCTAGTTAGTGGTAGATCTTTTGCCAAGCATGTCAGAGGAACAGGTCCTAATCCGAACTTGTATCGTTTTTTCCTCTCATCAAAACTGAATATGTTCATAAGTGGTTACAGTCTATATCAAGCAGGGACACGTTCGTGTGCATTTTATTTTGTGATTTCACCGGAACGAGTAGAGAGTCTCCGCAACGGCGATAGCTTGAAGCGCGCGTCCGAGTGAAGACTCTGCGCGCGCCAACACGAGAACACTGTATCCATGACACTGAGCGGCGAGCGCTCAGCTTGAGTTCAAAAACAACACATTTTATTGCTAGATCTCTTATTTAAAGGCACACTATGCAAGATTTGTACCTTAATATAACAGCTCTAAAGGCCGTGAGTGCAGAGACGCTCTGTGTGAGTGGTATTTACGACAGTAACGTTAAAGTACTCCACAAAAACGGAATTCCTGCATAGTGTGCCTTTAATTTATGTATTTTTTATCAACTTTTTCTTTATTATTTTTATTAAAGGGACAATATTTAAGAATGTTATTGTATTAATTGGTTGTCTATAGCTGTATAGCTTCAGAGGCTGCATCCTTCGAAGGCCACAAACAGCGTTGTTAAATGGGATGCTCCAGACTATGGAGAATTATTCTTGTCTGGATGTTAACAGTATATCGCCCCTTTAATTATAATAAAATGTGCAATATTAATTATAAATCAAATCAAGATCTTTCTCTATAACAGAAGGTAGTAAAGTGCACAGAGACAGCTGTAATAACCCAGAGCTCAGTGACTGGAGTCTTTTTCTCAAGAGCCCCGTGTCACTGGCCTAGATCCATCTCAAACAGCCCCGACTGCAGGACGGAGAACATTAACATATCCGGCACGTCAGCCCGACTCAGCTGCGAAAGACCACAGTCACACTCATCCAAACAGTTTAACAGTAAACTAAACTTAATCTTATTCCCCGGATGGTTGACAGATCTTGTTTATCCAGTATTATCTCTGATGAAAATACACAAGGTGTTTTTGTTGGGCTTAAATTTAAACTCTTGCAATATTTATTCAAATGCAGTTGTAGTTGCGTAATTTTCTTCTGAAATATCAAACTGAGAAATAAAGTGTGAGAAATAAACTAGCTACCATGGCCATTCAAATTACATCAACAACAAAACCAGCACAGAACTGCAAAGGCTGCTTAATTCCTAAATTATGCAACCTATTTCCAAAAATAAATACCCTTATTATATTCCCAAATCAGTGGGCATGTTCAGAATGGTATGCATGCTGCCATAGAAACCTAGCCTACTTAGGCCTACCTTGTAACACTAGACTACATAATAGGCCTTTGAACATGACGTCAGCCTAATGTACAAACTATAGTATGCATGCACAGTTGATTGGGAGAAATAGTAAGATTTGTAACTTACTATTCTATTCAAAGTAGACTTTGCTATTCTGATGGTGACGCCCTCTTTTCATTTTGAATGAGCCGCTTAGATAAACCTATTTTTTTTACAGTCTATGGGAGAAATGCGATGGTTATAGATACATTTAAGTAAAGTGTAATTGTATGTTATTTTTGATACAACAATTTCTCAGCTTTTAAACTGTTTTTTTTTTTTTTTTTGGATGAAATTCACCCACTTCCGTTTAAACGAGCTCGAGGCTAATGAATCTATGAATCTAAATTTAGCACGAAATAGCATAACTGAATGAACATCAGAGAGTATGTTTAAAGATACAGCAAACTTACAGAACTGGATAATCTCTCGTGTGATCCCCAAACCGTGTGTTTCTCAACCATGGAAAGACGTAGGCTTAATAAAACAACGTGAATGATATGTCACGTGACGTCACATTCACCTCAGGAGAGGAAAGTCATTCAATGTCCATTGCTCGTCAGTTCGCTAGAAAAAAAAAGATGTTGGTTAAGTTATTTTACCTAAAGTTAAGTAACCTTTTACAAAATTGGATTAAATCGTCAAAACAGTGAATCAAACGTGAAAAGACGTAAAAAAAAACTTCTCATACGTGCAGTGTTGGGGAAAGTTACTTTTAAAAGTAATGCATTACAATATTGCGTTACTCCCAAAAAAAGTAACTAATTGCGTTACTTAGAAAGAGCTTTATTTATTGCCAAGTGTGCTTGCACACACAAGGAATTTTCTTTGGTACTGAAGCTTCCAGTGCACATATACAGATACAAATACAACAAGAAACAGTAATACAAAATCTAAAAATAAAATTATAAAAAAAAAATATATATATATATATGAAAATACTATAAAATATAAAATATAAGGCCACGGTTGGGTTTAGTCAGAATAAACATTTTCGGATTATGAACATATATACAGTATTTTGAATAGTATGAATAAATATAAATATAAATAACCTGAGTTTAGGAGATATTGCACTAAACAGTGGGGGTATTGCACTTAAAGGCATATGCCTTGGGAGATATGTTAACTGTTCAGGAGGGAAATGGCCTGTGGGAAGAAACTGTTCCTGTGCCGAGATGTTCTTGTGGCCAGTGATCTGAGTCTCCGTCTTGACGGTAACAGTTCAAACAGGTGGTGTCCAGGGTGAGTGGAGTCTGTGATGATTTTACCTGCTCTCTTCCTCACTCTGGAAGAGTACAGGTCCTGGAGGGTTGGCAGGGGGGCACCAATAATCCTCTCTGCAGTCCGGACTGTCCGCTGTAGTCTCATGATGTCTGATTTGGTAGCTGAACCAAACCAGACAGTGATGGAAGTGCATAGGACAGACTCGATGACGGCTGAGTAGAACTGAATCAGCAGCTCCTGTGGCAGGTTGAACTTCCTCAGCTGGCGAAGGAAATACAGTCTCTGCTGGGCCTTTTTCACAATGGAGTCAATGTGATTGTCCCACTTCAGGTCCTGAGAGATGATAGTGCCCAGGAACCTGAATGACTCCACTGCTTCCACAGTGCTGTTCATGATGGTGAGTGGGGGGAGTGCTGGGCTGTTCCTCCTGAAGTCCACGGTCATCTCCACTGTTTTGAGCGTGTTCAGCTCAAGGTTGTTATAACTGCACCAGACAGCCAGCTGTTCAACCTCCAGTCTGTAAGCAGACTCGTCACCGTTTCGGATGAGACCGATGACAGTGGTGTCGTCTGCAAATTTCAGGAGCTTGACAGTGGGGTCTTTAGAAGTGCAGTCGTTAGTGTACAGGGAGAAGAGCAGTGGGGAGAGAACGCACCCTTGGGGGGCGCCAGTGCTGGTGGTGAGAGTCCTGGATGTGTGTTTCCCCAGTCTCACGAGCTGCTGCCGGTCCGTCAGGAAGCTGGAGATCCACTGACAGATCGAGGATGGAATGGAGAGCTGGGTCAGTTTGTCTGTGAGTAGATCAGGCATGATGGTGTTGAAGGCCGAACTGAAGTCCACAAAGAGGATCCTTGCATAAGTCCCAGGTCTGTCGAGATGTTGCAGGATATAATGCAGTCCCATGTTGACTGCATCATCCACAGACCTGTTTGCTCTGTAAGCAAACTGAAAGGGATCCAGCAGGGGTCCAGTGATGTCCTTCAGGTGGGCCAACACCAGTCTTTCAAACGACTTCATGACCACGGACGTGAGAGCGACAGGTCTGTAGTCATTAAGTCCAGTGATTTGGGGTTTTTTGGGGACCGGAATGATAGTGGAGCGCTTGAAGCAGCAGGGAACTTCACATTGCTCCAATGATCTGTTGAAGATCTGCGTGAAGACCGGGGCCAGTTGGTCAGCGCAGGCTTTTAGACAAGCAGACGAGATGCCGTCTGGGCCTGAGGCTTTCCTAGTCTTCTGTTTTTTGAAGACTCGGCTCACGTCCTCCACACAGACCTTAAGCTCAGGTTGGATGGCAGGAGGGGGGAGAGGAGGGGGTGTAGGAGGTGATTATGGATGTGTGAACTGCAGGTCAGAGCCGGTGTGTGGTGTGAATGAGGGCTTTTCAAACCTGCAGTAAAATGAGTTTAAATCATCAGCCAGGTGTGGATTGTCCACAGATCGGGAGGATGGTGACTTGTAATTGGTGATGTTCTTCAGGCCATTCCAGACTGATGATGGGTCGTTGGATGAAAACTGGTTTTTCAGCTTTTCAGAGTAGGCTCTTTTAGCAACTCTGATCTCCTTTGTCAGTCTGTTCTTGGCATGGTTATACAAGATTTTATCCCCACTTTTGTGAGCATCCTCTTTGGCATGACGAAGCTGTTTGAGTTTCCCAGTAAACCATGGTTTATCATTGGTGAATGATAAGAATGTCCTGGTAGGAATGCATGTATCCTCACAGAAACTGATATATGATGTAACAGTATCTGTGAGCTCATCCAGATCGTTGGTAGCAGCTTCAAAAACAGTCCAATCAGTGCAATCGAAGCAGGCCTGTAGACTCTGCTCTGCTTCATTAGTCCATCTTTTTACAGTCCTTATTACAGGTTTAGCTGATTTCAGTTTCTGCCTGTAGGTTGGTATAAGATGAACCAAACAGTGATCAGATAGCCCCAAAGCTGCTCGTGGGACGGAGTGATACGCATTCTTTATTGTGGTGTAACAGTGGTCCAGTATATTACTGTCTCTTGTGGGACATGTAACGTGCTGTCTGTATTTTGGAAGTTCACGGGAAAGATTTGCTTTGTTAAAATCCCCTAGAATTATTAAAAGAGAGTCTGGGTACCTTTGTTCCGTTTCGGCTATTTGTTCAGCCAGCTGTTGTAGTGCCGCGCTCACGCACGCGTCTGGAGGGATGTAAACATTCACGAGAATGAAAGAGGAAAACTCCCGTGGCGAGTAGAAAGGTTTACAGTTTATGAAGATCGCCTCTAAATTAGGAGAGCACATCTTCTTCAGTGTTGTTACATCTGAACACCAACTTTCGTTAATGTAGAAACACAATCCACCACCTCTCGTCTTCCCCGTTAGCTCCGCGATGCGATCCGCTCGGAACAGCTGGAAGCCCGGCAGATGTATTGCGTTGTCCGGTATGGCTTCACTCAGCCAGGTTTCAGTGAAGCACAGAGCAGCAGAGTTTAAAAAATCCTTGTTAATCCGGGTGAGGAGGAGAAGTTCGTCCATTTTGTTAGGAAGGGATCGGAGATTCGCAAGATGAATACTAGGGAGTGCAGTGCGCAGGCCGCGCTCGCGGAGTTTCACCAGCGCGCCCGCTCGCTTTCCTCGTTTGCGTTTGAGCGCGCGTTTGAACAACAGCGCTGCCCCTCCGACGAGAATGTCCAGCAAAACGTCTGAATTATCAAAAACTGTAGAAAAGTTATCTGGTGTGTGTTTCCTAATGTCCAGTAGTTCGTCTTTGGTGAAGCTGATAGGAAAATAATGACTAAACACAGGACAAACAAACAAAAACAACACAATAACTGGAGAGCTCCGCACCGAGGCAGCCATCCGCGGCGCCATCTTGGGGGTCATTACTTTTAGTTAGTTACTTTTTATGAAAAGTAATGCGTTAAATTACTTTTGGATTACGTTTTCTCATCTGGGCTGGGCTTGCTTGTTTGTTTTTTAATAACAACAAAAAAAGTTATATTTTTGGCAAATGTTAAGGCCCTTTCACACCAAAAGTGATAAATGCAAGGAAATGCATGTTTAATCCTGTACAGTAGAGGGCGCCGCTCAAACAAACCGCTCAGCCATTCTGGATTACAGAACAATAGGATACAGGAGAAGGAAGTTCAACACGCTTATTTCTACATCTAATCTTGAGTAATTTTTGCCTATTAGTATAGTTGAATTAGATAATTGAAGGTTAGCAGCATTGGTTAATAAATTGAGATTAAATACGTCAAATATATTTGTGTAATTTAATATAGTTAATTCTAAAAGTTTTGCATAAAATTCTGAGATTGCATTTTACCGTTTTTATTCATTTTGAGGAATGCTGAATGTTTTCGTGCAAGTGAGATAAGTAAATGTATGTTCATATTTAGTCTAGAACTACAATAAGCATCATGTTTACTCTGCACACACACACACACAAACACACACACACACACACACACACACACACACACACACACACACACACACACACACACACACACACACACACACACACACACACACACACACACACACACACACACACACACACACACACACACACACACACACACACACACACACACCACCTCCTTACTTTGTTTCTATCAATATGAGGACAGAAGAGTTGTCACTCAATACATGTGAAAAAGTAACTAGCGTTACTTATTTGAAAAAGTAACTCAGATATTTTGTTGCAAATT
>CM070834.1:9594957-9599957 GCA_036326025.1 Chrosomus eos
TAGAAGACGTTTAACAACAGCAAACAGCCCACCTGATCCTCAGCACACACAGATGGGGATGCTGACCGTGTTTTCCACTTCAGCACGAGAGAGTGAAGGAGGAGAGAAAGAAGAGGCCGCGGCAGCAGATAGCCGGATTAAATGGATCTAGCTTTAGAGAGATATGCATGTATCATGATGAGGTCAACAAACCTTCACTTCAGCTCTCTGTCTCACCTCAGCTGTTGTAATGATAAAATTACATATTGCAGTGTGTTAAATAAATGTTGAACAGTTCTGTCAAGTTGAGTGGTTTAGTCATGTCATCTGCTGAGTTTTGTTTAGTTTCTTGTCTTGTACAGTATGATCTTTTGTTAAACAAACTTGGATTTCACTTTCACATCACTCATCAAAAGCTCTACCTTACACATGAACACAAGAGACAAAAATGCATGGCATATCAAAAGAGAAGCCATACATGAATCAAGAAACAAGCTAACGGAGGACAGCAAGAAACAATACAACGCAGAACAAAATAGTCCAAAACCATTTGAAGAGGACTGAACTATGCTGTTCATCGATATATATATATATATATATTTTTTACTTGTCACAATTAATGAAATCTATATTAATATTTGCTGAGCAATAAATTAGGAAAATGTATGACACTACTGAACGTTATTGGGCCACATTGTAATTTTCATATTTTATATATTATATAATATAATATTTTTTTCATTATGCTTAAATATGGAACATTTTACTATTTTAAATTTAAATGAATGATTATACATATATAATATTGCATAATGAATACATATACACTACCTGGTCACTGTTTGGATTTAAATAGGCAAATTCTTGATTGTCTCAAGATTGGATCATTATTGCAGTGATTATTATGTTTCTAGCGTGATATTTGTTTGGTAACAGTTCTTCTAACCCTAATTGATGGAGTGTGTAGCTTTTCATTTATTAAACATCAATGTAGGAAGACACGTCATATTCTAGGATGACAATGTCAAGATTCATCAGGCTCAAACTGTGAAAGAATGGATGGGAGGAGCATGAAGAATGATTTTCACACATGAATCGGCTCCTCTGAGTTCAGATCTTAAATTCATTTAAAGTGTTTGGGATGTGCTGAAGGAGACGTTATTTGCTGGACGCTTGCATTGACAATACAAGATCTAGACCAAACATTGACCAGGAGTAATATGACCATGATGTGTATTCCTGGTTGTTTAAGTATTTCCAGTAAGTGTGTATTTCTAGGTTGTTACTAGAAAAGGCATTATCTTCACAACTATGTTCCTTTTTAGAAAGAAAAGGTATCTGTGAGGATTTTCAGTCAGGATTTAGACCGTACCATAGTACTGAGACAGATCTCATCAGAGTCACAAATGATTTGCTCTTATCATCCGATCGTGGTTGTATTAGTGTTACTCGATCTTAGTGTTGCATTTGATACCATTGACCACAACATTCTTTTAAATAGACTTATGTTGGCATTAGTGGAATTGCATTAGCATGGTTTAAATCATACTTATCTGACTGTTATCAGTTTGTAGCAGTAAATGAAGAGATGTCTTATCGATCAAAAGTTCAGTATGGCATACCACAAGGCTCAGTACTAGGACCGTTGCTGTTCACACTGTACATGCTACCATTAGGAGATATAATTAGGAAGCATGACATTAGTTTTCACTGTTATGCTGATGATACTCAGCTCTATATTTCTTTACGCGAAACCTACCAATTCACAAAATTAACGGAATGCATAGCTGATATAAAAAACTGTATGACTAGTAATTTCTTCCTACTTAATTCTAAAAAACAGAGATAAAAAACGTCCTCACATACTAACCTAGAATACTGTCTAACACTTGATGGCTGCTCTGTCAAGTCGTCGGTTAGGAACCTGGGTGTGCTCTTTGAGACCAATCTTTCATTTGAAAGTCACGTTTCTAGCATCTAAAAAAACCGCATTATTCCATCTTAAAAATATATCTAAATTACATCATATGCACTCAATGACAAATGCGGAACAGTTAGTTCATGCGTTCATGACATCAAGGCTAGATTATTGTAATGCTATTATGGGTGGTTGCCCTGCACAGTTAAACAAACTACAGCTAGTCCAAAATGCAGCCGCTAGAGTTCTTACCAGAACCAGGAAGTATGACCATATTAGCCCGTTTCTGTCACTGCATTGGCTCCCCATCATATATACATTTTTAAATATTGCTGATTACTTACAAGGCATTAAATGGTTTAGCTTCCCAGTACTTGAGCGAGCTCTTAACGCATTAAGTCACTTAACGTCACATTATTCATAACGTAACGTAGCGTCACAACACCTTCCAATTATGTCGCTATTGCGATCTCAAAATTCCAGCCAGTTGATAATACGTAGAATATCAAAGTTGACTGCTGGTGGTAGATCTTTTTCCTATTTAGCACCAAAACTTTGGAACAGTCTTCCTAACATTGTCAGACAACACTCTGTCAGTTCAAATCTAGATTAACGAGTTCGTTTGCCCATAAAATCTTTAGGATATTAGGTTAAACTTATTTGGCTTGCTGTCCACTGGAGAGGGGCTCGATGAAGCAGCTTCAACTCGAGCTCTGATATACCCCCCAGTGGCTAAATGTAGGACCTGTTAATTAAAGGGCAAGGTACCTAAGATGAAGGTGGAGTTTGGGGAGGTGGAGGGATACTGGAACAGCTGATACTAGAAGAGGTAAGCGGCTGCTTATATACTCTGTTGATTGAAAGATTAGATGGGCTCGCTCCTCCCTAATTTACGTTTAGGAACTTTATATAAAACCACATCTCTTTGACCTAGCATACACATAACACATTATAGACTTCTATAATTCAATGTTAGGCTGCATAGATTTGATCACCCGGAACCGGGAACACTTCCCATAAATCCTGATGTACTTATTATATTATAAGAAGGATGGCGTCTACGCTAATATTAGTCTCTCTGTTTATCTCGAGGTTAACCGCAGTCTGCCGTATCCGGATCTGATGAAGGACCTGTGCCTGGACACGACTACAACGCCTGAAGTGTCAACTCGTCTCTCCATTGTGAAGGCCTCCTTCCCTTCACCTCTGTACAGATAAAACGTTGTAAAATTATTTCGGTCCACGTGGCTATGTGGAAGCGATAAAAAATTCTGTACTTTTTCAAGACTTGTACCTTGAAACCTATTTCATGGTTTGCATTCTCGAGCCTCCAAGGCACTGTTTTGTGCAAATGAGCGGCCGGATCGCATTAAGGGTTTTCTAGAACGGTGTCGTGTTAGTGGCCCCTAAGTTAATAACTAATTTAACTAATAAATTTAGCTAGACAATAACTTTATTCCTAAGCTGCTGTAAAGCCAAAACAATCTCTGTTACTTTATTTTCCTATTATCACTGTAAAGCTGATTTGAAACAATCTATACTGTTAAAAGCGCTATATAAATGAAGGTGATTTGACTCCTTCTCAGACTATTTTTATCTTCTCCTCAGGAACAGTTTTATTCTCTTCATTAAACTGACAGTGATTGTGGGCGGGCGGGTGCGTTTCAGTCACCCTGTACTGACAGGTTTAAACTTAAACCTCTATACTAATGAGCACGAGTCACACACACACACACACACACACACACACACACACACACACACACACACACACACACACACACACACACACACACACACACACACACACACACACGATCAACACTCCTCAGGGTTCCCCTTCCAATCACACCATTCCACCTGCACTCCTCCAAAAACAATCCCTTATCAACATGATCTCAGCGGTTCTCTCTCTGTCAGATATGTTTCTTACCTTCAGGGTGTCGTTCTCTTAATCATTTCTCAAGTTTTCTTTGTGCTTCTCTCTCTTTGTCACTCGGTTTTATCAGTCATATGAGCCTGTGAAAGGATAAAAAGATGCTGTTGAAAAAAGTCTTTCCTGGAGGAGCTCAGAACTACAAAAAAAATGTGTTAGTGAAAACCTCCATGGTGCGTTTGCTGCCTTTTAGAAAGCGACGTGTGGTTTAAATATCATTATGTGACAGGTGATGATATACAAGAATTTCTGGTATGTATTTTGATGCAAAAGATCAAGGATGCGGTTCTAAGATCCGACTGAAGATGAGAGGGTGTTAGTTGTTATTTTAACTCTTACCCTAAACCTGTATAATACCTGCTAACCCGACACTAGCCTTAACCATACAGTCCTTAAACTGCTCTCAACCACCACCGTAAAACTTACAATAGACAATACAAACTTGCTGTCTAACCCAACATAACACTAAACCCCTTGAACAAGTTGAATCAGTTCTGGGTAACTGTCAATCATTTTACTGTTGTAATGATTGATTCACACACGTACAGGAATACAGAAGTATTTTAAATATAAAGTAGGGATTATTTGTTTTGTGATTTACTTTAAAGGCCGCATACGGCGGTCATTCACACAATGACTTTTTACGTTTAAAAATGCAGGGCGGTGGAATGCAAAACAATGCAAGGTCAAGATGCATTTAAAAAAATTCAACGCTAACTCTGTGTTTTTAGAAGTCCGTCCAGCGCGTCTTTCGACCTTTGTTTTTGAGTGGTCAATAGCGTCAGGTTCCGAAAGTAATTCAATTTCTCTATTGGCAAACTAATTTTACTGATAACTTAAACCTTTTAAACCTTTAAAGACAGCCACACTGATTGTTAATCAATAGTATTTGCTTTTGCTGAAGCTCGCATTATTTCAGATTTGTTTTAAAGTCCCCCTGTGGTGAAAATCAAGTTTTTAATGTTGTTTATGTCTATGTGGTGTTTTTAATAAGATTTAAGACAAACCACACTGTAAAAAAAGTTAACTCATTATTTTGAGTTATCTTTTTGCATGGTTTTTTTTTAGTTTAACTAACTTATTTCGATAAGTTGAGGACAAGAAAACTTAAAATTTCTTGTTGTCTGGACAATCTAGTTAAAAAAATAAGTTGAAATAACTAAATTG